>BGPR01048381.1:0-11563 GCA_013235015.1 Araneus ventricosus | reverse complement strand
AAAAAAGATGCGAGGCTAATACTTTTTAGCCCATTCATATTTTAAAGCTAATTTTACTTTCTTAGTTTTATGTCATTTTCCTCTTTCTTTTAATTATAAAATTGGGCGCAAGTCATTTAAAAATTATAACGCCGTATCAAAATTTCTCCATTGTCTCCACTGACAACCTGTTTCTGTCGTCCGACCATTGAGTTGACATTAGGGAAAATATTCTCTCCATATTTGCATTGTGGTCTCGAATGGCAAATATATATTCGCATTACTTTAATAGACATGACTTCTGATCAATATACTGTGTATCCGCAAAAAACTTCAGTCATTTCTCTTCCATACTCAATTTCATAGTAACTTCGCAATTTTGATTGGTATTATTTTTCTCTAAATAATATTTTAGATATACAAGCTGGTTGAATAGAATCTCGGTGTTGCCAATGTCGTCAATAAGAATAAAAAAAGGGGCAAATAGTAATACGGGTCTGTAGTTAAATACGGTGACAGTCCCTTATATACGGGACGTATGGCAACCCTAGGTATTAAGCATGCGTCTGTAGAAAAAACAGGAAATCATTATCGAAGTATAACATACCCTTTTTTAAACCCTAAGTTCGTTAACCCTAACCCTGTTACTTCGATGTGGCTTTTTTCAAAATCTGTTATAGATTCATGTTTGAAATTTTTTATACAAGTAAAGTACATATTTCTCATTATACCGAAATGATTTTTTTAAAATTGTATTTTACAAATTTGTTTGTGTCAAAACAAAAAAATGTAAAATTGGCCATTTCGATGTATCTTTTATCAAAATCTGTTATAGATACATGCTTGAAACTTTTTATACAAGTAAAGTACAACTTTCTTATTACACTGAAATGAGCGTTTTTAAAAAACTCAAAACTTTATGTTTTACAATTTATTTTGTGTCAAAATAGGGTAAAATTTCACTATGTCTAATTAAATATTTTGCAAATTTATAAAAAACTAAAAATTAACCAAAAGCTCATTTCAGTACAATGAGAAAGTTGTACTTTACTTCTATAAAAAATGTCAAACATATATCTATAACAGATTTTGAGAAAAGGTATATCGAAGTGGCCAATTTCACATTTTTTGTTTCGACACAAAAAAAATTTATGAAAAATAACTTTTTGAATTTTTAAAAATCATTTTAGTATAATGAGAAAGATATACTTCACTTGTATAAAAAATTTCAAACATGAATCTATAACAGATTTTGAGAAAAGGTACATCGAACTAACAGTGTTAGGGTTAACAGACTTAGGGTTCGAACTCCCTTTAAAAGTTGCTCTGTTAATAGTAACATTTTGTTACTGTACGAGAAGCGATGATCATGAAGGCGATTATAAATCGTGTTATTCATATTTTAACATAACGGTTAAGCTTGGTTACTTTGAATTCTTTAATGACTGCCCAAGCTTATAACTTAAGTAATTTCAAAACCTACGAACGTAATATCGTAGGAGATTTAATTAAAAAAATAAATTAAATATTCCGTCGAATATTTTTTCAGATAGTCTCTTCGCCGAATATTGTAATTATTTTATCTCTAAAATATGTACATTTACTGTCCACAATATTGATATCATAGAGATATGAAAGTAATTGACATTTTATTTTTTCAGATTAAATGTGCAACTCGAATTTCAGCCATTAATTTGTGTAAAAGAATTAAAATAATTCTACAATTTATTTTTTAGAACAGCAAATACAATTTTTTGAAGATTGAATGATATTTAAGCAAGCAATTGTAGGTGTAAAATAGAAAAAAGACTGAAAAGAATTTTCAAAAGAATTATGAAAGTAACTGAATGGTGAACGAAGCTCTAAATTATGTTTCAAGTATATTTAATATCTGCATGGATATTTTTATGAATTTTAAGATTTAAACATTAAATAAATGAATCTTAAGATTATAAGAATAACTGTTAGAAGTAATAAATTATAGATAATATTGAGCTGAGATTGAAATAAGCTTGGTATGTGAGAGTTAAAAGGGTCTTTGTCAGAGTTTTAACACCAAAGATTGCAATAAAAAAGTCAATAGATAATTATTTATAGGTCTAACTAGAACTAACATTCTATTACAACAGATTCATATGTTCTAGTTTGGAGAATTCTTTCAATGAAAATGTTGAAGATTTTTAATGTGAAAATCAGCCTGAGAAATAGCAAGTGTTGAAAGCAATCTCTATAATCGGCTTAAGTCCGACCCTGTTTCAACTAGTAGTTGAGCCATCTGTAGAATATATCATTATTTAAGAAACATGAACACATATCTTGACTAACTAAGCTATCTATAAAATATATTTGATATTTAAGAAACAAGAATGCGTATTTTAATTCAATGAGCCATCTACAGAATATATTCGATATTTAAGAAACCCGAATGTATAAGTTAACTAATTAATCTATCTACAGCCGGTTGAAGGGTTAAAAAAATAAGAATGCATATTTTGACTAACTAATCCTTCTTTAGAATTATATTTACAAAGTAAGAATCCACATTTGAAATGATTTTGATCATCATTACAAAAACCAGAGTTTAATTGAAGCATTTATGCAATTAGAGAAAACATTTAAAAATACACATATTAGGTTTAAATATCGTTGAAAAGTATCACAATAAAAATTCTAGTTTCCCAAAATTAATTGTCATTTTATAAGAAGTTCGTTGCACAATGAATTGCAGCTTTTCACAGCGAACTTTATACGTTTAAGTACAGTTAATAATAATGAAACCGAGATCAATGAAATGGATTATTCATTATTGCACAAACACATCCAGTAATTCCTCTATGGATATTAATGCAATTTCACATCTCCATGCATTACACATTATACAAGAAGCGTTGAAGTTGGTGATTTATTTCAATCTACACAGGTAAGTTATAAAATACTTTTAATTACCGAATTATTGCTTGAGAGCAAGCTTTTAAAATTATGAAAATCAATACTACACAAATACATCCAGTAGTTCCTCTATGAAGATTAATGCAATTTAACACCTCTACGCATTATAAAGGGGAAATATATAATTGCACTTCAATTTAGATAGTATGCATTTGATACATGGAACTATAATTCAGATACTTTGCACTATAATTCGAATACTTTGCACTATAATTCGAATACTTTGCAATATAATTCGAATGCTTTGCACTCAAAATCAATTTTTATGACAAAGTTTCAAAAGTTTTAAATTGAGCAGATTGCTTACTCAAAAAAGGAAATAAAAAATATAGATATTATAAAAAGGTTTATTACAAAAAATGAAAATGGTTTTAAAATGTATAAAGCACAAGTGATTGTTACTTTTGGTACAAAATAAACAAATATGATTGAGAATACAGAAATTATAAAAAACATAATACTATACAATACTTATTGTATTAAAAGAGCATTCTTGGCTTCAGTGGGCCGACCTCTCTTACGTTTCTGCCCAAGAGGTAAACATTTATATTCATTTCACGCTTTCTCCTGCCCCATACGTATTAAGATGTCTAAGCTATGTTTACGAATATATTTTTTTCCAAAAAAGTATGTGGAAAAGAGTATGTGGAAACAGAACCGTTACTGTCAGGGGTAGATACTGTCACTTTCCATACACATTTATTGTATTCAGTTTTATATTCATCATATAAGGTCCATATGAGCTATGCCCTTTCATGTGAATGGACCACTTATGCTTTTGTATTCTCTTTCACTTGTAAAGATGACAAATAAAAAATAGATTGGTTTCCGTTTCTTTCTTCTAAAATTTTGACTTCTAATTTTGTCCTGTCGTGAAGTTACAGCATTTTATAATTTTGTGGTGTTGTTGAATTTTGAACATTCAATTTTGATTTTTCATCAATCAAGATTCAGTACATTAATACACCACACATTATCTAAGCAAAACTTGCATCAAGCAATTGATTTTAAACAAATAAAGAATTTCAAATTTAATCCCTTTTTTTCTTAGTACAATATTTTTTATATGCGTTGTGATTTTTTAAAAGCAATACCCAAGGTTCAAAAAAATCTAAATTCTTCCAGATTCATGAATACACAGAGATTTTTCCAGAAATGCATAAATAAATTGACAAACACAAGATTTTGAGATTTGAAAGGCTAACGTTTAATAAGCAAATTGATTCTATACATAGAATTTAAACAATTCCATCATGAAAGTTCTTGAATATGCAAAAGACTATGTTTAGAAAAATGTAACTTCTAAAGGGACGCCACCTCAATAAATAAACACATATAAAAAAATCATCAAATACACTTCAGCAACTTAGCTAGTTGTGAGAAAATCAACATTAAATTAAAAGGATGTCATTCCATCTATTAACCTATACATATCAAATCAAATCACCAGTGTAATGTAAATCATCATGTGAGACGCTCTCAACACTGACACTTATGTAAGACGCAATTAATTAGAATCCATCTCAAAATTATTAGCTGTACACAAAATAACAATCAAAACATGAAATTGAGAAATTTACCAGCATTTAGCAATCTTATCTTAGTTATATTAGAGACCCTAAATCTTTAGCTGTAAAAATATTTTTATCAAATACTGTACTTCATTAAGTTTAAAGATTTAATGTTCTTGCATAAAAAAAATACACAATGACTTTTAAAGTCAATCTAGTAATTTAACTCTTTAAATATAATCTGCAATCAAGATATTTCATTTTTTTAAATATAAAAATCAAAGCATTACTTTTAATCACTTAAATCCAACTATATCATTCAGTGTTTCTAAGTGAATTACATCTCTATCAAATTTTTAACATTATGCAAATTAAGTTCAAATCCCTGGTCCCAAGAAAGAAACATTTTCAGTGAACAAATTTAAGGTAGTTCCATATACAAAAATATTAGCAAAGATGTACACCTTGAAAAACAACATTTAAATTTAAACTTATGGAAATTTAGCAAGGTGATAATGAGTACCAAAATTTAACCTCTACCTAAAGCATGGGCATAGAAAAAAATATTAAAAGAAAGTACTCATCCATTGGCTGGGGGCGAGCTTTTGACAGGATACATTGATTACTCCATTACATGCATAGAATTTTCGGCAAGCGAGATGTTGATGTTGCTTCCACAAGAGGCAAAGTTCAACGGGAGCCATTGGCTGGGGCAAGCTTTTGACAGGGTCCATTGATCTCTCCATATCAAGCGTAGAATACTCGGCCAGTAACATGTTGGTGTTGCTACCAAAAGTGGGAATGTTTAACGGAATAATGTAAACTTTATAAGTTCAAAAAATAAGGCTCTCGTCCTTTCGAAACGCCATTTTTAACAGGAAGTCTTTCTCGGGCAAAAATCCTGCACAGCACCTAGGTACAGACACGCAGTTCCTTTTGCGATGATTATCTGGCTAGCAACTAGTCATCTCGACCAAACGATATCGAACTAGGCCCGAATGTCAAAGTGGCACATATCCAGTCCAGCTATCACGCATGCAACAGCACCGTCAGAGTATTGAATTAAAAAAAACATGCATCAATAAAACTTGGCATCCCGAAAAAAAAGCCGACAGGCGTTGTCATCATCCGAGATCCTTTTTCCGCGCTCAAATTCTCTTTGGTTGCCACATAGTCGGAATCATGATCCAGTCTTTCGACTACATTTGCATAAACATGCCGCTTCTTCTCTCGGCTAACTCTCTCTGACTCCTTCCTTCCAAAATTTTTCCAAAACTCCAATTAATTTTTCACTCCCAAAAAAAATCTACTTATACAAAAGCTTGGCGAAACCGAGTTGCCAAGGGGAACTATACTCGAACCCACTTGCGTCCCACCACAATTTCACTTTTTACAACAAACCCTATTAAAATTTTCGCCAATCCCACTTTACACTATTGATACATTTTGTTGCCAAACCAAAAACAAACTTAGCGACACCGCCCACAAAGAAACGCAAGTCCCTAAATGGTCAAAGCCGGAAAAACACCCTTTACGAAAGAACTCCAGCAACCAATCCAAGTTCGAATCTTGACCCCAACATCTTAATAGCATATTCTCCCTCACGCGCAGCAGAAGGTCAGCTGAACCCGAACGCTTAATGTTTCCTAGGAAAATTTAACCCCCGCAAACGACAATTCTCACGGATTTTTGGCTCGAAATTGCCAATTAGTGGGTCAAAACAGGACACAGCTGGGCATTCTTTGCCACTGACCACTTCTTATCTGTGGGAAAAGAATTTCTCTGGACCCTTATTTGCAGCTGTGACTTTCTTACAGATAAACAAGGCAATAACCCCCCCATGGGAAAGAATTTAGGAAGTCCAGATGCTTTTTGTGAAACATTGCAATGCCTAACCCAGAAAATTGGCACAAAGAAGGGGGACGGGAAAAATCTACAATTTTAAAGGGACGGTTACTAAAGTGCTGTTTCTTAAAACCAGGATTCGAATAAAGAATGTAAACACAAGGCTTTTTACAGTAAAATTTCTGCAGTGCAGTTACGTTAAATTAACTTACACATCATATACATTAAATAACTCTGAGAATGAAAAGAATTATTAATATTTTAAGTAAATAAATTAATTTTAAATAAAACTTGAAAGAATGACACGACAGTCCACTGATTTGGTTTCGTCCAAATCTTTGTGGGGACATGCAAATCATTTTACATACGGTTTCATGTAAAATGATTTGTAATTCGAGTTAACTGGATCACATTCATTTGACAATTTTTTTTCACAATCGCATTTTTAAACACAAGGAACTGACCAACAGGGAGATGCTCACGAAATGAATGTTCCTTTTTTTTTTATAACTGCATTGATTGCCTCTAATCCATTAATGGTAATAAGAAAATAATTCCTAGCACCTATATATCAATAACGATTTCTCGTAAGCTATCCGATTTAGAGTATTCTGTGAATATTGTGATATTCACATGATTTTTTTTCCTTTCATTTCTTTAAAAATAATGCACTAATTATGTTGATATCATCATCATAGCATAAATGAAGACATTCAATACAATTTTTTTTTCATCTTTGTCTTTAATGTCACGCAGTTTGCCATCAATAGTTTTTACTACATGTAAATAGCACGTCAATCGTCGGAAGGGAAGGCCAAAAACAGCTTTGAAGCTATTAGTTATTACACTGTTGGCAACAGTCAATAAAATTTTAAGATTCCACTCAATTTCATTTATTTTATAGAATGAGTCTTTCACACAATTAAATGGTTCCTCCGTTGGTGTGGTGCGAAAGTTTGGCTAGGGGGTGCCAGCTCAGGTATCGTCCTCGTCATCTGACCTCGTTTGAAAGTTAGTAGGTCCGTCCAAAAGTAGTCCTCGTGTTACTTCAAAACGGGTCGTTAGTATAACTAAACTAAACACAATGGGTTTAAATTCATACCTTCAAAAGTGCCGTTTCTCTCTCTTTGATTTAGTTCATTAGTTTATTTTAATTAATGTCCTATTTTTGAAGCAAAACGAGGCTATTTTGGGACGGACCTCGTCATTTTGAACCGTTGGAAGGTGACAAGGACAACACCTGAGCTGGCACCCCCTCTACAAACATCCACACCACACTAGCGGTAGGACGTTTGGCTCCATACGTATGATTTGATGTGCAACAGGTCCATTACACGACGGATGGTTATTGGAATCGGGTCTCGAACATGGGGCCTCCGGCAACGAAGCCGGCACTTTAACTCTAGGCCACCGCGGCCTCAATTCAGTTTGAAAAGATACAAAAAAGAGGTATAGAAACAGTGATATTGTTGCAAAATAAGCAGTGACTAAACGCTCTAACCTGGGTGACAAAATTCGCGCTGTTTTAAGGACATTTTCACATTTTTTTCTTGTTTATTTCTCGTGAAAAAAGCAGTGCCAGAACGGTGTTCCGGCTCCACTACACCCGTATAGAGAAGCAACGATGCACCTGCATACGCACGAGTCACGGCAATGTACAGAGCAGAGCCATATTATCAAATTAACCATTGTTGCTAATTTGGCGGATTAAATTTCCGGCTTTGGCTTATTCTAGGACTTTTTTCCCTTCTGAGATGGTAAATCCCCCAAAACAGGGATGATTCCCCCTATTGGCAATACTCCAACCAATGCAATACTGCCGGCTGCAGAAACAGCGCTGTGTTTAGTTTATTCAAAGTAGAAATATTTCTTTTATAGTGGAAAGTAATTAATGCAAGTTATGATATTTTTTCTTTAGTGCATCATATTTGTTCAAAGTTCAAATATTTCTTTTCATGCTGAATAAATTTAATTATAGTGGAATAATTTCTTTTCGCGTGCAATTTATTTGTTATGAGTGCAAAATATTTTTATCAAAGTGAATTTGATCCAAATTAAAGTGCAAATAATTCCCACCCATTATAAAGTATACCGGGAACTCTGAAATTGATGACTTACTTCATCTTACAAAGATAAGTTTGTAGTACCTGGAAAAGTTAAGAATCAGAGATCCATCTTTTACGTAAGTTGCTTTGGCAACAGATCGCGAGGACAGAGAAATGAAGTGAGCGGTGAATAAAGCGTTGATGTTTACCTTCTGATTATGGAATTACTTATTTAATTATTTTACAAGCTGAAAACTCTACAGTGGTGACTTTTCGGACTATTTTAGACTAAAATGCTGTACATTTCGAATGTTGTTCATCAAGAATACATACGCATCTCAATGATTCTGTTTTTTAGGATATGATTTCCTTTTCGGGTATACTTTTGGTTTCGGATTAATTCTTTTTGAGAATTCGTCGCAGTGTCTGTCTACTCTCCTGGATTTAAAGGATTACTTGCACAATGTCTGAGGTAGGTGCAGTTCAAATACCTGTCTACAATAGATCGGATCCTGCTCTTTGGTTTATTATGTGCGAAAGCACGTATAAATTAGCTGTTCCAAAACACATTACAGAATCTATGACTAAATTTAACTATGTTGTTTCCCATTTGCGTCACTTGAGCGCGATATTTTGATGAATCCTGATGCCACAGATCCTTATACTCATTTGAGAACGGAACTTATAAACAGGTCAGGTGATCGTCACAACAGGGGATTCGTCAGCTTCTATCAGGTGAAGAATTAGGTACTAGGAAACCTTCCGAGTTGTTAAGAAATATGAGACGTCGAACAGAAACGTTGAAGGTCACAGAAACATTTATGTTAGAATAGTTTGAAGAGCATTTGCTAACATCGGTACAAACTATCTTAGCAGGTGTTACGGAACTAACATTAGATAAAGCAGCTGAAATTTCAGATAGGATTTTAGAAGTTACACTTGTTCCCTTGGAAATTCATGCTGTAAATAAAACTCTTTTAATTGCTGAGATATTGCTTGACAGTAAGCTGTTAAAATTATAAAAATCATTACTTTACCGTCTGTAGTGACTTCAATGAAGAATCTAAATAGTTGGAAAGTCCTGAAATATCTTGCTATTAATAAACTTAGAATAATAATCTTTAGTATTATTCTAAATTAAAAGAGCAAGTGAAATTTCACTTACCTTATTTTCAGTAGTTAGCAGCGTAGATCATAATAAATGCTGAGAGGAGCTCAGAGTACTACTTGGCAAAATATGTAGATTTATTAGCACGAGCACATCACAGCACAAAGACAAAAAAATACAGCTAATAGAAAAGTGTTTCAAGGAATGAAAAATGTAAAGGTATGAGTTCAAAGTTTTAGTTTCGAGTTTAACGACGCCATCTGTTGGCATGAAGAAGGGTTCTTAAGTTTTTATTCTTGAAAAGTGTCCAACAGTTTATGTAAACACAAGAGAGATTATTAAAAAGGTGATTTCGTTTCCCGAAAACTTTTTATGGCTCAAAAGTTGACGATGTTGTCAATGAAACAATCTATTCTTTTCTTCTTAATCAAAAGGTGATAAGGAAAAGATCAGTTGATGTTTATCGATAACCCCAGAACATTTTCAGATATTTAACTTCGCTTGCGCAAAGGCGGAAAAAAATGAATAAGTCTAAACAATGAAGGAACAGTAAGGACTGAAAAGCTTCCTAAAACTGAAAATTTTTCTGGAAAGTAATTAGTAATTTCAGTCACGTTCAATTAGCAAACATATTTAAATATTTTCTTTCTTACCAAAATCCAAAATTGTTTTCAGCGAAAGTATAATCATAAAAAAAGTATCCTATCCAGCATGGAAATTAGGGATCTAATTCCTTATACTATTATTATCTGAATTACATTCATTGTTTTCGTATATTTTGAATGTTTCGCAAAAAAAGAGAGAGAGAAAAGGTATGGTGGAGAAATGTTTTTTCGATTTCGTTCGAAAATGGTGGGTGGTGGGAGAAAGGCGACCCCTGATGACATATCTAGGCGTCATAAGCTTTCATATGAAATAAAAATTGTCGAAATCCGTCAGGTGTGGTTGTGACCGACGAACTGTCTAAATGTTTTTCCCCATAGAGAAAGTGTGGTGGAGAAATGTTTATTCGATTTCGTTCTAAAATGGTGGGTGGTGTGGTGGCAGGCGGCCCCTGATCACAAATTTAGACGTCATAAGCTTTCATACGAAATCATCATACGAATAAAAATTATCGAAATCCGTCGAGTGCTTGGGGCTGGCCAACTGTCTCTCTCTCTCTCTCTGAATGTTTTACCATATTAAATGGCGTGCCAAAAATATTGTAAAATACCTATTGAGGGTGATGGAAACTGTTTATTTAGAGCGATATTCTGTATTTATGGATCTGAAGACTTTCATGTCGAAATTCGTGAGAAAGATATAGAAAACATTACAACTAGATGAGGTTTATTGAAAGATTTTACAATTTTAAAGGAATCTGTTGCTTACAAATAATATGTGTGTGTGTGTGTGAAATCTACTATGGTTTTATGGTCTGTTCCACTGATCTTCATGCAATATTTAAAAGTGTAAAAAGTAGTAACCGAGAGCCTTGAAGCAGAGAGGTGGCAGGGGTAGTGCTGAGCAAAGTGGGTGTTGGCAGCGAACCCACCCGCAGGGCGGCTAGTGTGTTTCGATTATTGAGCTATTTCGAGAATTTTATCAATTTTATTTAACTATTCCTTCTTTAAAACAGTGAAATTTTTAATGTGTCTGATTTCTTTATTCTTAATTTGTTGTTAAATATTCATTCTTTTTAAATTAAAATGAAAAACTATTTAGGATGTTTGCCATAAATATGTACATTTGGAATTATTCTGTATTACATGTAATAGGAAAAATTCATTCCTTGCACATTGGTGCTTTTATTGGGGTGATTCAGGTTATCACATTTAAAAAACTAAACTAAACTAAAAGGAAAATGAAGTTAGTGAATGAAAGGAGTGAAGTTAAAGAGAAGACTTTGATCCAGTATTGGTAACAAAAAAATCTTTGCCCATTTTAAACTTATCGAATTTAATGATAAGAGCTTTTCGTTTGTTTTTAAATTTCTTTTCAAAAATTATATCTTATTTATGGTGAAACATCTTTAATAGAAACAAGATCATTGTTGAAGTACAAAATCAATTTTTCTTGTCTTTACAGATGCCTTCACTTAATTTTGATTGTCAAATGTTATACTCTTTGTTGTTGTAATGAAATTT
>BGPR01048380.1:0-11563 GCA_013235015.1 Araneus ventricosus | reverse complement strand
ATAAGTTTTGCATGTGACTGAGACATCACGTGAATTGAGTCTATTACCTCCACCATTCGTTATCGAGATCATTTAATCTCCGTGTGTCGTTATTCACGTGCCAAACGCACATTAAAAAAAAGGGGGGGGGGAGGTGAGTTCTCGTATACTCCTGAATGTCAATGTTTTTCTTTGTGTGTGTGCTCAGTTTCATAGAAACTTACGTTACGCTTTCACGCGTCACATTTTTTGAAACATAGCAATAGCTATTAAGCAACTATTTATTATGATATCATAATTTATAATGCAAGCATTCTTATTTTATTACAGAAATGAATATAAGTTTATTTTAAATATAAAATATTTTTATATCCTCTACATTGTTTATAAATTTCAGTGGTATTTTATGTGTATTCATTTGTATTTCATAAGCACAGTGTTGTTTAGCAACGGATTCGGAAACCCTCCGCGCTTTTGCGCATGTGCCGGGCGGAGTTATTTTCATCGAAATAGGGGAAAAGTGAAGAATGGAAGGGTGATGTTTACATTTTACTGAGCGTGACCTAGCAAAGAACTCCGGAAATGCGCTCATATGACTCATTGCCTGACACCCCTTTCCAGTGTAAAATCATACAAAAGCGGAATCCGTTGCTGAACAGTATCTTAGCTTCTTCCACATATTTGACGTTATGAAGCGAACGAAAATGTATTATTTTAACTTCGCGGCGACATTTAAGTCAGGCTCAGAGGACCTCTGAACGCCCCTGGACAAGGTTGCGATTTTTGGAACAGGCTCTCACTTCGTACCTCGAGACCCTGAGGGAGGGTCGTTCGTTTTGTTGTTTGTGTTTTTGCATGTTTGCATTTTTTGTATCGTATTCGATTTCTGTATATTTGTCTTATTATTCTCAAAGTTTTGGTCACCAAAAAACTCTGTGACACCAATCTTCTTTAGAAACTGATTCGCTACCTCCAAAAGTCATTTGCGTTTAAAAAAAAATTGTAAAAAAGGCTGCGTTGTGGTAAATGAGCTTTTTTCAAAGCAATTTATAAACTGCTACAATTATTAACACAATTTAGAAATCGCTTCTCAATTATTCTAGGTAATTTGTCTACTGCTTTTATAGCGTAGCATATAAACAGCAATTGGATACAGCCCGCGATTTTATAAAAAAGCGATTAAACATCCAGATCAAAATCGTGTTCTCAATTAGCTTTGAATAATAAAATTGAAGAATCGGATGAGAAGCAACGCGTCACTGATTTCGTGACCTCCAAATTTATATTACTGGTACTCGAAACCGATAGTTAAAGTCCTGATTTACAACAAAATGCGTATTCTACTTATAATGTGTTCATTAAAAAGAAGAAAATTAACTGCATATAAGGAAAATGAAAATTACCAGTAGTTCTAATAGATTAGTTTTTGAACAGCCTCTAAGATTCTCAAAATCATCATTCTGAAGATTCTCAAAATCACACGGATAACACTTACGACATGAGGAACCACCAAACCATTCAGTCAGTCGGAAAAACAAAGTGAACGGAAACAACACATAAAGAAACTCCATTTATCCAGAACAGTGCGAAAAAAGCAAAACAAAAGGTACAGCGATGATGAATAATAATAATAATAAAAAGAAAGCAAAAAAGCAAGCGAGAAAGCAGTGATTGTAGTCTGGATGACGCAAGAGGGAAGAAGCCCATTCAAGGTGAATGGGTTCCACGGCAGGTTCGGTGGCGCCAACAAAGAAAAAACTGGTTCAAATCTTCAGTGTCACCTGGCAGGCTGTTTTCTTCTTCGGGAAAGGTCATCGATCTCCTTGGTCACCACGGCTTCGCAAAAACCCTTTCGCCTGGAGTTACCAATTCTGCAACAACACATTCGACAGCTTGTAATACGGGATCTGCGAACATGATCGGCCTGAGGTCTAATGGACTGATAAAAGCCCAACGACAGCTCATTAAAGTTGGTGTTACCAGTCAGTGGCGAATCCGGGGGGGGGGGGGGGGCTATCGGGCTGCAGCCCCCAGAGCTAAACAAAATTCTGATTTATTTAAAATCACTACAACTGTTTGTTCTTAATTTTCATTTTTAAAAAATCATGACAACATTGCTTTCTGGCTTGACTTGTAGCGTTGACGCGGTCGAAAAAAACTTTTGGCTAGTTATTTCATTGTATTTTTATTAAATTATCGAAAGTATTGTAGTGTTCTTTATAATTCTTATTGACAGATGAGTAAAGTCTGTAAAGTTAAAGTGTTTTGGTTTACATAAGCCACGAGGTTTGACACTCGTCATAACGATACAAAGTTTTTATGACCTCAGCCCCCCGACTCGAATCCTGGATTCGCCACTGTTACCAGCAGATTTTGGGCGCGGAAAAAGTTTTGATAAAAGGTGGTGCAATAAAAAAAAGGAGTATTTATCCGTATAAATAGGTTTATCATATGAAGGGCTAAATTAGTTGGGCAATTTCATAACTTAATAATATGCGAAATACTGATTGCAAGAGACCGACACCTCAATGAGGAATTAGGAATAGTGCATCCTAGGTTTGAGGGAGAGATAGCCCAAGATCAGTGACGTACAAACGCTGACCGGCTTCTACCATGCTATTCGGCCACCAAACCAATAATAGTATTATCAAAACATTCCTATTTGAACCAGATTATGAGTAACTTTTAGAAAGCAGTCACAACTTTATTCATTGCATTAGAATTTTTTAAATATTTTTTTTCAGTTCTTATTCAGTTTTATAATAAATTATACTGACTCGCCAATTTTTTTTTTTTTTTTTTTTTTGGGCCCGCTTCTATAAAAGTTTGCCTATCCCTGTGCCGCAGATGTTCGAATTCCACATATGAGTGAAATGTAGTTCGCGGATTTTCATCATTCTTTCTATGTTTTCGTAACGATAGAAACGTGTAACAGCGTTGCAAAAACTATCTGGGGTTTTATGAAACTCATTTCGCTGTGAAAGTGCAACAAAACTTCAGTCAAAAATACTGAAAAGTGCTCAGAAAAGACATACTACTTTCACTGCATTTGGTTTGACTGATATGAATACGTACCGATTTACAGATGGGACATTTACAGAGTAACAAACGGCAGTCACATCAAACATTTGTGGAAAAAATAAACTTTTTTGCGTGTTATTATCTTATAACTGTGCGTATTATCATGCTTAGCAGAATAACGAACTATATGCAATAAACAACTCTTTTTGTCCATCCTGTATGGATGGGCAAAAAACATGTTTCCAATGGATAAAAATATTACTATTACAATGATTATAGTAACAGTCGAAAAATATAATAAAACCAATGTATTTTTAGTTACTCGATTAAGATTCAAGCCAATAATATTTACCACTGGCATGGTGTCACTTTCTCGTATGTGAAAATACGTGCCAAAGTATTGCAATTTTTAACTGCTGTCGCTCTTAACGTATTAAAAAACCAAGCAACTTATTCCCGTATTCACTTTACAGATATCTAAACCACGGATTCATTCATTATATCTCTTCCCAGAGATCATATATTGTACTCAGTGACAACTCAAGTTGACAGTAGGCATAAAGTTACGTGCGAACTGACTGACGTCACAAGGGTTTTTAGGCGATCCGTTAAATCAAGCAAATTTTGTTTCAAATACAGTTTTACAACACAGAAAGCAGTTTAATGTGTTCAAACTTAAATTTTATTCAAAATATCAATGACTTAAACGATTTACTCTTACAAGGTTAACTAGGACTTCCAGGCAAATTAAAACATGGAACAGTTCTGATAAAATTGAGACGTTTGGTAAGCTTAACTAAAAAGAGGTGCAACCACAGGCAATTTTTCCACTTGTTAATACAAGGAACCTGCGATCAATAAGATCAGCCGGAGCAATCTTATAGGGATCGAACTTCCATGTATTAGGGATAAAAGTAACTGTACATTCCGTTTGAGAGCACTAAATAAAGTGGAATTCTTGAAATAACTTTAAATTACTTAAGGTAGGGTTATTTCAGTTACGTATAGCAGCCCTAAATTGGGAGAGACGGATTCTGTCTCAAACCAATGATATAACAAGATTACTAAAGAAAGTTATTTACATTAAGAAATTTTTACCGTCACCAATTCTTTGCAAAAACCTTTTCGCTTGCTGTATCTATCAATTCTGTAAAAATACATTATAATACGGGAATCATAAACACATTAGGTCTATTGGAACAAAAGGCATCCGAGTGGGACGAACAGCTAATAAAGTTTACATTATGACTAGATTGCGGGCGTTGTGGTTTTGTTTTGTGTATCGAATATGAATTCAGTGACATGCTGTCCAGTGATTCAAAGAGGGCTCGGCCAGAAGGTGTGTGAAGGTGCCTTATTGGCACCAGCCAATAAGGGGACGCCGGAAAAACCTCTTCAACGGCAAAACTAGAAATCTGAGCTTTCCAGAAAAAGATATTTATCTATGAGGCTAAAACGCGACCTGAATGATTTAGTGATTTACAGAAAACCTGTTTAAACTAAATTCACTCGTGATAATTTATTGATAGAAAAAAAAGGCCGCTACCAGAAGAATATGTACAACACATCATCTATACGTGTGGGATAAATAACATATCAAATGTATCCATTTTCAAGGTGGATTTTTTTTTTTTTTTTAAATCGCAATCCACCGATTTATATGCACAATTACTGTTTAACTGCATACAGACGTTCTCCAAAAAAATAACAAATCTCGGATTAAATTCCTAATCACAATGAGATTTTAAAAACCGAAATAAAAACATTTTCCGTTAAAATGAAATCCACCAATCGTCCTCCTCTCCACCCATCATCAATGAAAAACATGGAAACTTGAGATACGGACAATAAGCTAATGGGAACGAAATTCATTAAAAATTGCTTTTTTTTCTCCAAATAAATGACAAAATATTCTTTTATTTGATTATTTTTTGTGCAAGGCCAAAAAAAAAAAAAAACAAGAAGAATTCAAAGTATTCTGAAGATTTTCAGAATCAACTTTGCCGAATATGAAACAACCAAACGATTTTCCAAGTCAACTAATTATTACACTTTTTTTTACCAATCAAATTAGCTTCATTATTTTTTACAAAAATAAACATCTGAAAATGAAAAGAAGTTCAAAACAAAACGCTTTATGCAAGTTTCTGCTTGAATTGATTTTTAGTTTTCTGTCAAGCACATTTCAAATGGAAGCATATAAATTTTCTAATGAATCATTTCCCAAGACCTGGTGAGCGATGGAAAATCTTGACTCGTATAAAGAACTATAATGAAGGTAATTATATAAATAGATGATCATCATTATTTTCCCAGAAAACTGTGATTATTGCCCTTGCTATCTAAGACCAAATTCAGAAACACAGTTGTTTAATGAGTAACAATTCTTCCATAATAAGCTTCACTAAAGAATATCTAACATAAAAGCTTTTACCAGTTGTCATCACAGTTCTAAATGTGTTTCAAAATGTTTTGTTACACTGTAAAAGCAAATAGAATGGACTGTATGTTCCACCTTAGATAAAAATCCACAGCTTGTCTACTGTTTACAATTATTGCAATTAATCAAAGTGTCGTGAGTGTGTGTGTGTGTGGGGGGATAATCCCTTAATAAAAGCCACTGATTTTTACAACCTAACGACAAATAAAAGTGTAATTAGCATGCATATATTTCAAATTTAGTATTATATTTTCAGTTTAGAAAATTATGTTAAACAAATTATTTTCGATAACAAGGCGACTGACATTGAAATTAATTCCTTGAAAGAATATATATATATATGAAAGAATGAAATACGCAAAAATATCATTAAAATGGAAACTTATATTGCTAACAAATTCATTAGAAACATAATTTTTTTTAGAAGCAAAGAATTCCAAATTTGAAGCCAGGAAGTTTTTAAAACCCAGTAAATTACAAATTTTGACATCAATGCCATTAAACTTCAAAAATGTCGAATATTTCAAATCCAAAATTGAAACTGAACTTTTTAATTTTTTTTTTTCCAGAAAGCTCCACGTCCACTGAAACATTCAGAGAATTATTTAAAACATAACACCAGTTATTTCCACGTTATACTTTACAAAATTCTTGATAAATCTCTCGGTTAAAAATATACGCACAATTTTTAATAAGACGGGCATACAAGGCTGTAGATAAGTTTCTAGCAAATCCCAAACCACAACGAAACAAATCATAATAGCATTTAGAAAGAAAAAAAAAACTAAATATAATGACTCATATAATCAGCAATCCAACACTTCTTACCTGTTGGAGACGGTATCCCGGCGATTTTTATCCAAAGGGGTCTGCACACGGCACTTCCTTTCACTTCAACCGTTCCCACATTCTCGAAACCAAACGATAAAAGATTCCTCGCGCACCAACCAACAAATCAAGGTCACCGACAACTCCGAAATGAGAAAAATGTCTGCTTTTGCACCAAAGGGACGACAGGTGGTGAGGCTTCTACCGGAAGTCCTCCCCCCGCAGAGGAGGGGGGCTGCAGAAGAATCGCGTTTTCTTCCTCAAATCGTTTGCTGGGACCCTCCTCTCTACAAAGGAGGCAGGTCATTCTTCGTATTCCTTTCTCTGGCGTGGTTCACATAAGAATGTCAAAGGACAGGTGAGCTAAATGGAAGAACCCTCAGTCCTCCCCCTTGTATTGTGCCGAGAAGGAGCCGTCTCCGGTTTATATCGTTTTCAGTAGAATAGTTGGAAATGAAAGGGGAGACATGGTATGCTAATTTCGTTTGGCCTTTTCTTCGAAATCGAATGGCAAAGATTTCAAGGATGTTGACTGTTCGTTCAGATATATTTAGATATCCTAACTATAATCCCATAATTCATTGCCTAGTTTATCATACAGTAGAACTTCGCTAATTCGAAGGTGCCGGAACCACAAAAAATTCGATTTATTTAAAAATTCGAATAAGAAAAATTGTTTCTTAGCAGCAAAAAGTAGTACAAGAAAGAGAAACGGCAATTTTTAAATTAAAAATAGCTGTAAAGATTTATCTTTAATATTTACAGGTTTACTAAATAATACATAATTAATTAAGAGTAGGTAATTTTACTAAATAAAGTGATAAAATTTATAATTAAAAATATAATAAATTTTAAAATAATAATTTTAAAAAATACGTAAATTTAATAAACAACGGCACTTTGAATATAACTACTGAAATAAAACTTCAGAATAAATGGTACAATTCACAACTAACGTTTTCACAGTTTTTTACAGAGAGAGAAATAAAAACGATTTTTTACCATTTTTAGATTGATTTCGAATTAACCATAAAAAATGAATTATAAACGATACTTTAAAATTATATTCAAAGAAAATTTAAGGGACCACAGAAAAAATTCGAATCAGCCAAGTGCCACAGTATTTAAATTTTTATCAGTATAAGACTTGGGGCTAACTGTCAATACTAGAATTGGTGATAGATATAGTATCTTTATGTGCAGAATACTGACAAATACTTCACCACTAAATAGTAGAAAAATGAGGATTTCTTTATTTGCAACAGCAATTTCCAAACATAAAGCACAGTAAAATATTCAAATAATTTAATTGTATGAGGACAGTGGCGAACCCAGGATTCGGGTCTGGGGGGAGCTGAGGTCATAAAAATTTTGTATCGTAGTGACGAATGTCAAACCTCATGGCTTATATAAGCCAAAACACTTTAACTTTACAGGTTTTCCTCTCCTGACAATAAGAATTATAAAGAACACGACAATATTTTCGATAATTTAATAAAAAATACAATGAAATAACTGGCCAAAAAATGTTTTCGACCGCGCCAACGCTACAAGTGCAAGTGGAATGACTAGAAAAGTGGAAAATTTTCGAGCCTGTCAAGTCAGAAAGCACACGATTTTATTACTATTTTTTTTAAATGAAAATTAAGATCAAACAGTTGTAGTGATTTTAAATTAAATCAAGATTTTTGGTTTAGCTCTGGGGGGGGGGGGCCTGCAGCCCGATAGCCCCTCCCCTGGATTCGCCACTGTATGAGGAAGACTATTTTTAGCAACAGCAGAATTATAAATTTACTTAAAATGTAAAAACATAAATAATTTTTTAAGGGGGAAAAATAAAAAACTAAATAAAAAAATTGTGCATAGTAAGCGTTGAATACTCGTGCATTTACTTTAAAATACGTCCAAAACTAAGACGATTTACGAATTCTGCTATCTCAATTCTTTACAAATTGAAAATCCTGATAATAATTTCAACAAATTTAGCAATAAAGTCAGTATATTTATCGAAAATCAGAAACGTAAAATTCAAAATAGGCGACGTATTTTTCAACCTAGCAATACAGAATCAAATTTTGGATATTTCGAATCGAATGCTAGATACAGCTGGCGGCCAATTTTGAAAGTTAGATGAATGAAACAAAAATCAAAACGTACTTAAAAGACATTTGAAACTGTTTTCGTAAAGTATTAAAAATTAATTCTGAAGTTCGGCATATCATTGATTTTTATTTTATTTTCAGAAGGAATGAAAATGAAAACATTTCCAGAGAAAAAAGTGGTGACTCCTTTCATCAGGTGTACAAATACGACGGAATAGGATCATGGGCAATATACTTTGTTATTCCATAAAAATTGACATAAAATGATTGCTTCCTGCATTGTTTTGACTATACGACATTAGGAAGAAATTCGTCACACATTTCATAATATCGGAGTGATAAAACAATTTTGATTTTTTTTATATCCACGCGTCCGTGAGTGCTTTATAACGCGGATAGTGCGAACTGTTTGACTCTATTAAACATAAAATCAGTAGGCGCGAGGTTTGAGTAGTGTAAGACTTATTAAAGATGTTAAATTTATCAATTTTATTGAAAAAGATAAAAAGAGACAAACAATTAATGTATTGTAAAGTCATGAAATTATTAACAGTATTTTATCCCCTTGCAAAATGTATCTAAATGAACAAAACCATCATGAGCAAAAAGAATGCCTGCTCAAAGTACGAATGAATCAGCCAGATATTATCTTCTATATATCAATTGAACAATGAGTCTTGAAGAACTCCAAAATGTATGGTCTTTGCCTATTAAAAGATAATAACAATATATACAGCTGACCCACAATTAGTTTGATGAAAAATTATACAAACTGCAACTCTAGTAAATTTTTCACTTTTTTTTCTCGATTTTCTGTAATTATTCCATCGAAATCGACCTCTTATATAACAGAATTAAAATACATGGCGAAATTACAATATGTTATGAGTTTTTTTTATCTTCAAAAGATTATTTCATAACACTATTCTAAAAAATAAAACCCCTCAAGCTCAAATAATTATAATTTAAAATATAAATAATATTCTAACTAAATAATCAAACATCTTTCTAATATTAGAGAATCGATTAAAATTATCAAGAAAAGGAACCATAAATAAATAAATTTATGCATCAAATGCTGAGAAACTTCAAAAATAACGATAAACTTGAAATTATTTCTTTATATCCAAATCCCAAATGACTATAATCATATAAAACAGTTGCAAAAAGCTATTAATAATACCAAAATAACCTATTTAATACCAATAAATAACTTTAAAAAAACCATAGACAGCACACGACCTATGAAAATAACAATGCCATTTACCTCACAATAAAAGTTTTTTGTGCGAGTTTTTTTCTACATGCGTTAAAAAACGTGCCCGATACAATGAAATGTTTTGCATCAGAAAAAAAAGCAACACTAGCAAAATCAGCAATTTTATCCTATATTTAGAAAAAGAATGGCAAGAACTACATAAAAAAAAGCATCGACGAAATATTAACAACACACTGTTATCTGACCCTATGTCAGAACATCCAGAAAAAAAGAAACCACCGACAAAAACAAACTCGAATATCATCTAACTGAACTGGTATCGCCGCCACCTGCCCCCGTAACGATGTAGCTTTTGCCAGCTTTCCACGAATTTCCCATTTCGTTCATCACGAGCAAGCGAGTAGGTTGAATCGTGCGGTTCTGAAAGCGCGGGCTTTGTTCTGCCACTAGACTGACGTCATCGCTGTCGCAACCAATAAAAAAAATGCAGTCATGTTCTTTCCCCGTGTTTTAACAGTCTGTTTTCTTAATACGAGCACCACGGTTTATTATTCTAATTGACTAAAATCTTTTCTACTGTAGAAAGATTGGCTTTCATTTAGTTTTAAATTTTAATTGCCAAAAAATGACGGGAGGCTGTCTTTTTCAAACAGCCGCTGATGCTAAAAGGCATACTACTCGCGTGACTTTTTTGTTTCTATATACAGTTCAGTAGTCCTAGCTACAATTCAGATTTTCTTTTTTTTTTTACCTTCTATTTACCTTTATCTATAATGGATATTAGTTATATTTTAACGCAGTTACCGAGATACAGAGGATCTCCCATACAACGTTTTTTGTGGCGTTTTGGCGCGTGAATGAATTTTCTTCCTGAGACCCCAATGGGAGGAACGTAGTCCTAAGTTTAAAAAAACTATTAGTATTATGACTTAACAACCGGAATTGAATCATTTGCATTTTTAAAAAAGTCGATATGAAGAAAAATGAATAACATGACTGTAAAAATTTGCATTCTCTCGCCGCGTTTTAAATCGTTTATTTTCGGAATAAAATTATTCTGAACCGTGGTGCAGTGCACAAATTTGCTTAAAGAAATTAATTGCTTTTAAAAACCCCCCCCCCCCTCAATCATGATGAAATCTTCAACTACCTATAATTTTTTTCTAAGTTTATGTTTCAAAAATAAAATGAAGCTATCTGGAAACTTGAGCCTGCATGTTCTTCACTGTAGAAATATATTTCATTTATTTACATTTTATATCAACTTAAAAATTATCGAACACCATTCCGATATTTAAGTTCTTCAAATGGTAATAAAATAAGGAAAAGGCATCGTGACTTTATACCTCCAAAAGGGAAAGATATGCATGTTAGGCAACTCTTAGCAACAGGTCACTGTGGAAGCACCAAAAAACTGGGGGCAGATAGCAATAGGGTGATTGCTGACAGTTAATATACAATACAATTAACACGCGCATAAGCCATTTCGGAACATCCCGTCACCTCTCCCATTAAACCCCTCTCGTATGTGGTTGGTGAAGCGTTAGGCGCTGAGGGGGGAATGTATTCTTCATGGTCCCCCTTCTCCATCCACCACTGTTTGCACAGACGATAGCTGGGGGACACAGAGATCCGGTTGGATGGAAGTTGAATGGAATACTTATTCCAAAGGTATATACACCCAGGTTCCGTTTAAGTTGGGTGGCCAATGCTTTCATTTCCCTAGAACTCAGATTGAAGCATCATACGGACTTCGACCAATGCAAGTGAAAAGCTGACTTAAAAAGACCCTTTTACTTTTTCTCTCAACCGATAAAATATACCATTTCGAAAAATTAAATATACAAATAAAAACATTCTCCTTTACGAAGATTTGACATTAAAGTTACGACACAAAACTAAATACTATAGGTAAAACACCAAATCACTAAAGGAGACTAGGATACGAATAAATACGATTATCTAATGATATCT
>BGPR01048379.1:0-11563 GCA_013235015.1 Araneus ventricosus | reverse complement strand
AAATACAGCCTGCTGTCCTACAGAGGGAGAAAATGAACCACGAATGATGACTAATTTAGGATACAAATATGTGAACTTGCCCTCTGTGTTCAGGGTCTCCTCAACTTACGACCGAGTTCCATTCCTACTGACAGGTCGTAAGTCGGATTTGTATTAAAAATTTTAACCACTTATTCTAAACGTATAAATGTATATACTGATGTGAATGTTTTTTATGTTATTCCAAAACTATTTCTTAATAGTGCTGACCTCGTATTAGAAAACGGCGTTTTTTGAAAAATTCATAGTGACCTTCAGTTAAAATTTTTTTAAAAATCCGAGCCATATTTATATAAGACTTCCACTTCAATATAGAGATAAATGTCTACTTGAACTGTATAAAAAATTTCAAACATGTATCTATAATAGATTGTGAGGAAAGGTGCATAGAATATTATCATGTTAACATTAATGTAGGGGTACTGATTCCCCTTAAAAACAGCTTGTTCGTATTCATGGAAGTCTAAGACATAGAGATTCTCAAACGGAGATGGAACTTTTTGACGATTACAGTTTTTTCTCTTAGAAAATAGAGGAAACAGAGAAAAAAATCCTGTAGTAGAGTAGCAATATTATTCCCAGTTTGTGATCATTTCCTGGGAGCACAAACTTCTTAAATATTGACTCTGACCATTATTTTTACAATTTTCTGTTTTCTAATCGCAACCAGCGGGAGTGGTCTCCCCTAAACTTTCTCGTATATTTCCCCAAAAAGGTGCTGTTTCGCCTCCCCCCCGCGTGGATAACAAAATTCGAACCTACTGTAACCCAGAATCCATTCACTATCGGAAGGTTTTTCACTGTAGATTATAGTGATTGTAAAATATTTAGGTAAAGAATAAAATACAAAGAGATGCGCACCGATTCAAACGCATCTATCACACACTGCTAGGTTCCACTCTTGCCGCCTCAAGGACAAATTGACGTAATTGGCTCCTTTCGCGTGCACAGAGATTGCTACCAGTACGCATGCGCATTGAGAATCCGATTAGAAAAATTACTTATGCAATTTGAACGTCTTTTTTTTAACCGATTGACACAAAAATTGGACACAAATCTACAATTAAGGTAAGAAGGCCACATACCAAATTTCATTTATCTAAGTAATATTTTTAAGAAGTTATTGCGATTAAAAATATGCGATTATACAGACCGGCAGATAATCAACCCTTCGACGGATTTGGTCCAAAATTTGACACGGACCTATATTCATGATGATAAAAATGTGTACTAAATTTTATCTATCTAGCTATTCAAGTTTTTGAGTTATAGTGTTCACATGAAAGCGGACAAGCGGACAGACAGACATCCCTTTGACGGATTTTGTCCAAAATTTGAAAGATACCTACAAATTAAGTGCAAAGATCGCATACCAAATTTCACCCATATATCTCTAATAGTTTCCGAGTTATCGTGTTCACAGACACACAGACAGACATAATTCCAAAATTGAGTTTTGCGGACTCAGGGAGGTCTAAAACATGGAGATTCGTCAAAATCTCGAGTTCGAATTTTTTGACGATTGCAATACTTTCTCTTTTTTTATACTTCGTATACGAGAAACTAAAAAGAAGATGCTACAGAGAGGACTATTTCTTTCATAGCATTCCTACATACTGAAGCGATTGCGGATAAATTATCGCCTAATTGCTTTATATGTATCGGGTTACCTTCACAGCTCCGTTAGTAAATACCGCAAGGAAGCCAATATTGACCCCAGGAAGTGTTGGCAAATGTTGATTCAATCAGTGCTTCTTTTAGGCAGCAAATAAGGGAAATGATTCTTTATGTACAAAAGGCCAGGAATTAGTATACGGTTACAGATCTTGCCTCTCTCGCTGTTTGGGTCATATCTCGAGAAATATTAGTGTGGCCATACTTTAATGATGTTATGTACTGTGTATGAGGAAATTTTGTAGGATTATTTATCTGATAAATTTAATTCGATTTACTTTTTTTTCTTTGTGTTTTAATTCTCTTTGTCGCTTGTGTTTTTTGTGCGTTTTTGATCATGCACTCTGTAAATGGAGTCATCTCTGTAGCGTGCTTTCTTTGAATAAATAAATAAATATCATTCCCTTTAACCTAAATAAAGAAATAATTCACAAGTTTCAGAACATTTCAATATTTTCACGACAGACTGGAATGCATACAAATTTTCGAAATATTAAACCAGCGGGAGTGGTCTCCCCTAAACTTTCTCGTATACTTTCTAAATGGAGATTCGTAGTGGAGATACTTTCTCTTTGTATACTTCGTATACGAGAAAGTAAAACAAATAAACAAACAAACCTGAAATCAAATATCTGTTGCCACGTTTCAAAAAAATATTACTTGGAAGCAGGCGCGATAAAATAGGCAATACAATGAATACAAAAGCGAAAATTCTACTTTGGAATTGAATTCCCAAGAAAACAATTTATACTACCACAACCGTAACAATTGCAAAAGCGCGTGAATAAAAGATTTGCTGAATAATGAGATCGGTTTGATTTACAACAATAAAAAATTGTTAACAATTGATGCTTGAAAACATTATTTATTGTTGTAAATGCTACCAATACGCATGCGCATGAGAATCGGATTAAAAGAAATTGAATATGCAATTTGAACGCCTCTTTTTGACGGATTTGGCCCAAACTTTTATACGGACCTACATTCATAACTATAAAACTGTGTACCAAATTTTATCCATTTAGCTATTCAAGTTTTTGAGTTGTAGCGTTCACATGACCGCGGACATACAAATAGACAGACTTCCCGTAGACGGATTTTGTCCAAAATTTGAAAGAAACCTATAAATTATGTTTAAAGACCACATACCAAATTTCATCCCCGTAGCTTTAATAGTTTTCGAGTTATCGTGTTCACAGACACACATACAGACATAATTCCAAAATTGTGTTTTTCGGACTCAGGGATGTCTAAAACGTGGAGATCCGTCAAAATCTGGAGTTCGAATTTTTTGACGATTACAATACTTTCTCTTTGTATACTCCGTATACGAGAAAGTAAAAAACTAAAGAAAAGAAAATTAATAATTGCAAAAATTCAGAAATGAGTAAAGAATAACCTTTCGTGGTTTGATGCATTACTGCTTCCGTGTTGGCTGATTTGAACATATGCAACCATTGGGTCTCATTTTCAATGATGGTGATGAATGTTTCCGAGCAAAACCATACATTCTAGAAGTGCAGGGTCATTTATCTTATCAGAGGAGCAATTATTTAGACGCAAAAATTGATTTATTTCCCAGTGGATTGTGTGGGACTGTGATCTGTACTTTCTCGGATTATTTGAGAGAGGAGAGAATAAATAACTCCCGAGACATTCTGCGTTTTTAAGCACTTAAAAAAATGCTTGATGTTGCGTCTTTTTTTTTATTTTGCGGCTCCTTTTTTGAAAAAAATAAAAAAAGTGGTACTTATTTCAAAAACCGCAGCATCTTGTTCTGTTTATAATGGCATAGCATTTAATTTCGAAAGTGCTTTCCTTTCCAATTTTTATTTTATTCTACGAATAAAATATCTATCTGAAATATTCATAATTACTTTTTCACTCACGTTTCGTCCTTGTTTATACAAAATTACTTTTTTCACTCACGTTTCGTCCTTGTTTATTCAAAATTACTTTTTACTTTCTCGTATACGAAGTATACAGAGAGAAAGTATTGTAATCGTCAAAAAATTCCAGTTTAGTTTAGTTATATTAACGTCCCGTTTTGAAGCAACACGAGGGCTATTTTGGGACGGACCTTGTAATTTTGAACCTCGGTCAGATGACGAGGACGACGCCTGAGCTGGCACCTCCCTCTCCAAACTTCCAGGCCCCATACACGGCGAATCTTCAGTGTAGCCGGGTCTCGAACCTAGCGCCCTCCGGCCACAAGGCAGGGACCTTACCACTAGGCCACAGCGGCCTTTCTCGTATACGAAGTATACAAAGAGAAAATATTGTAATCGCCAAAAAATTCGAACTCGAGATTTTGACGAATCTCTACGTTTTAGACCTCCCTGAGTCCGAAAAACACAATTTTGGAATTATGTCTGTCTGTGTGTCTGTGAACAAGATAACTCGAAAGCTATTAGAGATATAGGGATGAAATTTGGTATGTGAACTTGACACATAATTTGTAGGTTTCTTTCAAATTTTGGACAAAATCCGTCTACAGGAAGTCTGCCTGTCTGTCTGTCCGCGGTCACGCGAACACTATAACTCAAAAACTTCAATAGCTAGATGGATAAAATTTGGTACACAGTTTTATCGTCATGAATGTAGGTTGGTATAAAATTTTGGGCCAAATACGTCAACGGATTGACTGTCTGTCGGTCTGTATAATTGCATTCTTGTTAAGCATTCGTTTCAAAACTTATCTCCATGCGCATGCGTACTGGTAGCAATCTCTGCAGCAGTAGGAAGGATTACGTCACTTTGTCCTTGAGACGGAGTTTGTGATAGATTCGTTTTATCTCCTGTTTTGTTTTCGCTCGCTCGTGCCCGAGCATTAGTGGAGCTTGCTAGAATGAAAAGCTTAAATATTTCTAAGTTTTAATACATAGGCATCTCTTTGAATATGATTCAGTTTAATATTAATATTTTATTATCACTATAATATTAATTTGTAATAATAATAATAATAATAATAATATAATAATATAATAATATTATAGTAATATAGTAATATTATAATAATATAGTAATATAATAATATTTTACAATCACTATAATCTACAATGAAAACCTTCTGATATTCGTTGCATTCTGGGTTTCAGTAGTTTCGATTTTTTTATCCACGCAGGGGGAGGGAAAATGACA
Source organism: Araneus ventricosus (assembly GCA_013235015.1). Taxonomy (NCBI): domain Eukaryota; kingdom Metazoa; phylum Arthropoda; class Arachnida; order Araneae; family Araneidae; genus Araneus; species Araneus ventricosus. The sequence continues at coordinate 6,709 of BGPR01048379.1, read as the reverse complement.
AATTTTTGAGCAATATATGAGAAAGTTTAGGGGAGGCCACTCCCACTGGTTTTTTCTTAATTTCGAAGTTTCATGTTTTCTTACAAAATTATTATTAGGAGAAAACGATTTTTATTCCATATTTAAAATAAAAACAAATTAATAAAAACTTCTTTTCACTAATGCCAGTTTGATTACAGTACTATTTTTCTGAAATTTCCGCAGTCTGTTTCTTGCCGTTATAACTTACAAATAAATGTAATATCTAATATTTTCGCTGGAAGAAGTGGTAAAGCGTATGAATTGAAAAATCAATTGAATAAAAAAACTATAAAAAAGCATTTTTACAAATGCATTAAAAAAGAAAAAATAGTTTTTTCTCAAAAAAAAATCTGGATGTCAAAACAAAAATCTAAAACGCGTGAGGGGCAGGTAGAAAAGCTGCAAGTTAATTGGAATTGTAGTCGCATTTATAATATATTTTATGATGAATGTTTAATAACATTTCGCTTCTTATGATAATCATTGTGGTTTTACACCTTTCTCCTATTGTTTTCTTCTTCCACTTCATTTGCTTGTGTTTTTATTAATTCTACTCTCTCATTCCAACTTCACTCATCATGCTCCATTTTTACAGCAGAAATCACTGCCATTCTCCATGCGTTGTATCAAATTTCTAATAGTCCTCCTGATAATTATATAGTTTATTCAGATTCATTCAGTGCCCTGGAATCCATGACATCACTCCACCGTTTCAGCCACCCACTGACATTTAATATTCTGGAATTGCATGATAGGCTTGCGTGTAGGGGATTCTCTGTTCTCCTTTGCTGGGTTCCTTCTCACGTAGGTATTTCTGGTAATGAAAATGCAGACAATTTAGCGAAATCCGCATTCGATAGTATAAACTGTCCTCTCAGCGATATCAAAAAATATGTCAAAATTAAACTTCACTCAAACTGGCAAAGTCAGTGGAGCCTTAAAGAAGGAAATAAACTTCACTCTATCAAACACTTAATTACCTGCTGGTCTAGTTTGCCTCACAGAAAACTCGACACTGTCCTCACTCGATTAAGAATTGGCCATACCAGATTCACGCATAGGCATCTATTATTGGGGGAACCCGCACCTCTTTGTACAGCATGCCAATGCCAAATGACTGTTCTCCACATTCTTATTGAATGTCGGCAATTTAATCATCAACGCATCCGCTGTTTTCATTCATCCTCTATCACTCTTAAAGACATCCTTCACAAAGATCCTCATCCACAACTTTTTACATTTTTAAGAATGATTGGTTTTTACTCTTTGATATAAAAAATTTTACCTTGTTTTTAGGTCATTCTTAACTTGTTGCAAGCTTTTATAGACTTCATATATTGACACTTCAAACCGAATGACACTCCTTTTAACTAAACTCCTATACTAAGATTTTATCCTAGACCATATGTTTGGCGCAGCATAATCAAAAATGGGTTTTGCGCCAATAAACTCCACCAAACCAAACCTATTGTTTTCAGCGCCTCACGCTTTTACGATTTTTGTTATGACTTCCAGATTTTGGAGGAAAAAATATTTTTTTTCTTTTTCAATGTATTAGCAAAAGTATTTTTTAAAGTTTTTTATATTTATTATTTCCTAGGTTTTATTATTTAATTTATGCCATAATTCAGTATTATACATAGTTTGGGATCTTAGAATCAATTTTTCATGAACTAATTCCAACAATTATTTTATTGAAAAGAGCTCTAAAATTATTGAAATATTGCATTGTTATCACGACCCAATGAATATACAAAATTTCAGATATATAATACATTAGGCAATGAGTGAAAGATCCATCACAAAATTCTGACCTTACAAACAAACATAAAATATTTCGAACTTAAATCCATTTTTCTTCAACAATAATTTCTTTAAAAAGGTCTATAATAGGATATACTTATTTTTATTTTTATTTAAACATTTAAATTACTGTTTAAAGTATTTTACTTCTAAAAAATATTATAGATGGCGCCCCTGAAACCTACCGAGTGCAAACGTAATAACGTTGCGATATTTTTTTAATCTAGCTATTCAAGTTTTTGAGTTATAGTGTTCACATGACTTCGGACATACATACAGACAGACTTCCCGTTGACGGATTTTGTCCAAAATTTGATAGAAACCTACAAATTATGTTTAAAGACAACATACCAAATTTCATCCCCGTAGCTCTAATAATTTTCGAGTTATCGTGTTCACGGACAGACAGACATACAGACACACAGACAGACATAATTCCAAAATTGTGTTTTTCGGACTCAGGGAGGTCTAAAACGTGGAGATTCGTCAAAATCTCGAGTTCGAATTTTTTGACGATTACAATACTTTCTCTTTGTATACTTCGTATACGAGAAAGTACACGACGACGAAAGTATAAGACGATACAATTTCAGCACATAAAAGCGTCTGTTATTTTCTTCTTCACTTTTTAATAATAGAAAAACCACAGGTTAAATAGCATATACACAGAAGCTTTGAAGGGGAAAGTAAATGTTTAAAATTTGTGCTAATATTTACTTTTTTTAAAGCCCTCTTCTGTGTTTTGTGTTTCTATTTTAGTATATTTGTGTTGGGTTTACTGAACTTTACTTTAAATTACTCCATATTTATTTTGATATTGTGCATAACAAGCGCATTAAGTAGGCGTAACTTAGAAAAACTATGGCTATTTTTTATGCTGAACTAGCAACACAATAGCCCGCTTTCAGTAAAAAGTGTTTCTGCGAAGCGAATAATGAGAGTATTTTCTACATAAACCGGAATCCACAATCAACGGTTGCTATTTTAAATCTAGTTAACTACATATTAGTGAAGAAATTTTTTTTTAGAAAGATCACAGATGTATTTGTTTTTGTAAATTTTCATAGATATCGCATCTCGAATAAGTAAATAATACGAAAAATTCCCATTCTAAAGGTAAATTTCCATGAAGTTTTCTTTGTTTATGAAATAATTTACAGTATTTTGCAAAGAAAGGTTCAGTTTTTTCTCATGCACTCCAAATTTTTTCAAAATCTTTTTACTTCTTTTAATTCCATTTTAGATAAAAGTTATCTATTCATTGAATGGTTACTCGAGGCTTGCTTAAATCTTACAGATTTTGATCAGTTGAATGTACGTGGAATACGTGGTTACCTTTAAAAAGACAATTTCGTACTATATATATAGAAGAATGTATTTATTTACAGACAAATGAACAATTAATTTTTGCTAAACAATTTTATTTAACTTAAATTGTTTCATGTTTCTAAAGTTGAAATTTTATAATTCATTTTTTGCTGTCTTTATGACGTGTAAGAGTTTCAAAATTTCGTACACATGTGTATTTTACACTATTTTAATATTTCTTAACGCTACCATTAATCGATTGGTTAATTTAATTAAATTTCGATTTCATGCAAGGGGTGCCATATGGTGGTAAATTTGTGAAAAAAATAGATTTGAAGATTCCGTTATATTTATAATAACGTATTACGAAATATAATAAAGACTAAGGAATAGAAAGTAAGTAAAATAAAGATATCTAAACCTTTGTACATTATTAAAAGTGTAATTTAAAAGCTGTTTTTTCTTTTTTTGAAATTAATTTATTTATTTATTCGACATAAGCCTTGTTCCCACAGCGTGTTGCTTGGCAAACCTCGAATGCGTAAATTTTGGACTTAGGTCCCCTCGAGTTAACACCAATCGTGCGCTAGCACTAGGTAGAAGCACTGTTATATAGCGGCAGGTTGTCTTCTTGCAGGATTTTCAGGGGAAACTGGTCCATATTTGTGTTTCACTTGAAGGGAGTCCTCCAGTAGCGAGCAATTGGTAGCTAAAGAGGACATCGGTCAACCAATTTTGGAATAAAGTGGATTACGAACACAACCAGAGACTAGAAACTACAACCTTTTCTCTCCGATTCATGCTCCTTAACAATGCAATGTCATTCCTTAAACAACTAAGTCATACAACATTTACCCCCACCCCCGAGTCATGTACCTTAATAATGCAATGTTATTTTTTTAAACAACTAAGTCATACAATCATTTCCCTCCGATTCATGTTCCTTAACAATTCAATGCCATTCCTTAATTAACTAGGTCATACAACCTTTTCCCTCCGATTCATGTTCCTAAGCAATGCAATGTCATTCCTTAATTAACTAGGTTATGCAACCTTTTCCCCCCAATTCATGTTCCTTAGCAACGCAATGTCATTTTTTAAACAACTAGGTCATACAACCTATTCCCTCCGATTCATGTTCCTTAACAATGCAATGTCATTCCTTAAACAACTAGGTCATACAATCTTTTCCCTCCGATTCATGTTCCTTAACAATGCAATGTCCTTCCTTAAACCGCTAGGTCACTAGTGGGCTAATCTAATTATGCTCGCTGGGATAAAATTTAACAACAATGAATGCAGTTTCCAACCATGCCCATTTATGGCAACAAGACTGGCCTTATATAAACGGATAAGAGGAAGAAAAAAAGTAGCAATTATAGAAATATTTATTTATAGAATGTCTAGAAACTTGAGAACATGATTTCTGTTGAATCAAGTCACTTCTTTAACTTCATCTTTGGCTTGTATGATTTATCACAGCAAAAGTAAATTATAAAACATGAAAGCTTGTAATCATCGGTCATTGCTACCGAAAATTTCGCTCATAACAACGACTTCCCATTATAAAACATAAGACGGTGGCAGATTTATTGCAAAAATAAATAATATAAGTAACTCTTTATGAGAGAAAGGGGACTTCCATCCAATTACTAGCAGAAGATGTGCCTCGGTGATTTTTAGGGTCACACTGCGAATGGAACAAAAACGGGTGTGATGCTTGGTCCTCCCTACCCGAAATTAAACTGTAATATATACTATAAAAATATTACGCGAAGACAGATTTAAATCACAGTATTACAACGATATAAACGGCCACCATGGGAAAAACTAACCTCCACCCAATTATGGGTCCATCAGAAAGCTGCGCCTCACTGATTTTTGAGGTCACATAATCTCATACTGTGACAGCATCGTATCATATTACCTGAAGGAGATAAGAGCTATAAGCAAAACTCTTCGGCCCCGGGATCCATCCCTAAAAAGGTACTTGACGGCTAATTGAAAACTTAAGGATCTTCGCTTCGGTGAAAAAATACTGGGAAGAAGTGAATGGAGGCGTTTAAACAAAACGAAGAATGGAGCGTTGTCTGGGGAACCATGGAAAACTTGCCTTTTGTTCAACACAAATAGACTTCCTAGACAACACATACTTAAATAATAACTCCTGACACAAAGTCATTAGCAAAAATGATGAAGAAATGCCACGAAATGTTACTTCTACTCCCGCGTTTTGCCACCTTTTATAACCTGAATCAAATAGGCAGAGTAATTGAGACAGGGTTGCTAAATCAAAATAGCAAAATAAGGCCAAATCCTCTTTAAAATAAGGCCAAAAATGGCCAAATTTGAAAATTTCATTAAAGTGCACATTTCCTCCTTATTTTACTATAAGAAAATGACTATCCTTCATAAAAAGGAATCCCACTAGTTTGACATATGTATAATAATGATCTATTAAACTTAAATTCAAGTGAATTTTTTAAAACATCTACATGCGAGACTTGCAAAAGAAAAAGAAAAAAGGTAGAAAGAAAAAGGAATTCTATTCATGTTGGTCCAGAATAAAATGTTCGAACGAAATGTATCAATTCTTGTTAACCACGACGTTCTATATATTTTTTCATTATTCTAAAGTTTATTAGAAAAATAGTTAAATTATATATTAAGAAAAGTTCTAAAAGTCATATGGAAATATAAAGCCAGAAAAAGGCCAAAAATGAATTTAAGACCAAATGAAAATTTCTAAAGCCAAGTTCTTTTAAAAAAGGCCAAAATTGCAACCCTGAATTGAGATGATTTTTCCTAATTTTTTACCTTCATCCTACTATACCTTCCTTCTGGCTCTTTCTATGGTTTAAGGCAGAAAAAATAGACATAGAAAAAAATTATTATTGTTGCTAGGGCCGTTTAATCCAATGAGGTAATTGGACTGTAGCGCACGGGCGTCATTGTATTTTGAGGTATTTTGTATTTGAGGTGTATTTTGTCCTATGTAAGTTATAATGGAAGAGCGGCATACTGCAGTTACGCCACTGGATAAAACTATACATCAAGTTTAATTTATAACTGTCTTATTAGGCTTTTGAGTTTTCGTGTTCATTAACATATGGATGGCCAGACAGACAGGCTTCCGCTTGACGAATTTTTTCCGCAATTTCATAGAAATTTACACTTTTAGTGTAAATACCACATGCCAAATTTCGTCCACCTAGCTTATTGCGTTAGTTATCGTGTTCATTAACATATGGATGACCAGACAGACAGGCTTCCGCTTGACGAATTTATTCCGCAATTTCAAAGAAATTTACACTTTTGGTGTAGACCACATGCCAAATTTTATCCACCTAGTTTATTGCGTTTCTGAGTTATCGTGTTCATTAACATATGGATGGCCAGACAGAAAGATTTCTTCTTGACGAATTTCTTCCGCAATTTCATAAAAATTTACTTTTGGTGTGAAGACCACATTCCAAATTTCGTCCACCTAGCTTATTGCGTTAGTTATCGTGTTCATTAACATATGGATGGCCAGACAGAAAGATTTCTTCTTGACGAATTTCTTCCGCAATTTCAT
>BGPR01048378.1:0-11563 GCA_013235015.1 Araneus ventricosus | reverse complement strand
TGTTTAAATAAATATTTAATTGCGTGTTTTTCTTCCATTGTTGAAAGCTTAGAAAATACCTTACAGGATTTAATTTTTTTTTATTTGATCAATTTTTCTGTGAAACCTGTAAAGGAAGTCCTCGAGATAGTAAGTAATCCAGTAAACTGAAAGATTATCTTTGCTATGTTTTAATTCTTTTTATCAGCGTGTTTTAAGCCAATTAGAGCATGATGCTGAACGTGAAATGTGCCGCGCCAATTTAATGTTGAAATCAAATGCGTATTTTACGTTAATGTAGACAAGAAACAGAACAAGTGCAAGGCTACGAAAAGAACGCGGGTTAAATGTCTATATCAATTTTGAAGTTTAAAACTACTTTGTAGGGATCCATGTATATAAAATTATGCATAAGATATTCAGTTGAAATTTTATTTCCGACGATCAAGTTGGTCGCCGAAGGCGGCTCGTAGAACATGAGTGTAGCCTGCAAAGAAACTTTTGAATTCGTTTTACACTCATAACATATTAAACTTATATACTGTAATTAGATGCAAAATAGCGATCGATGTTTATGGCTTAACCGATAAAATCGTTATCCGAAACGGCATTTCCCCGCCTTTAGTTCGGTTAACCACGTTTGTACTGTATTAGCAAAATATGTACCGAAGTGAATCAAACTGGATTTGCATGTAAAAGTCTCTATCTTTTTTCTTTCTTTTTTTAAAATTGAATTAGAAAATAGAATTTTCCTTCTTGCATTTTTATGAAAATTTTCTATTTCACAAATTGTTTCAACTTTCTCAAATAAGGTTATTCCATAGACAGCGGTATCAGAATTGAATACAAAAATAGCTTTAACAATGGAAAATACTATCTAAAATAGAAATTAGCTATAACAAACGATACTATTATTGACTTTGGAGTATCCATTGTTCCGTATCATTTTAGAGACATAGTTTTAAACAACGCTTTTTTCATAATCTAAATAATGTCCGAAATCATTATTGTTGAGATTTATTCGAGGAAAACATTTTTTCTCGGTCATTTTGAAAAGTTTTGTGGAAGTTTGTTTTTACATCTGTCGAAATCAAGTCATCCTTTGAAGTTTGAAGTCTTCTTTTTAGTACTGGTTAGTAACGAATATTTTCTGCAAACACTGTACATTTTGTAAACTTACTATGAAAAACTTCATTTAGAATTATTAAAAGTTCCTTAATTCTTCGGTATCCAAAAATTCTCTATAAGCTCCATAGACTTTTAAGCTTTATTTCCTTATAAAGGTAATTTGTAATATTTTCTTACGTGAAAATTTAATTTGCTTCAAGACAATTCAATCCGTCAGGTTGACGAATTGTTATCATTTTTTCCTGATAATTTCATTTCATTTAGCTTGGGTTAGCAGGTAGCTTCATTCGGAGTGGGTCAAAGAAATTCTCGTCATGATTTTATTTGCATCTCGTTTATTCACGTGTGAACAGCTCATTCCATACCGATATGGCAGTTTTTTTTCCTCATAATTTCCTTTAGTTTATCTTTGCTAAGTAGATAGTTATAATCAGATCGTGTCAAAATAATTGATTTCATGATTTAATTTTAATCACGTTTATTCACCTGTGAATAGCTCATTTCGTACTGATGCAACGGATATCCGAAAGGTAAAAAATTAACCTTAAATTGAGTTTTTCCTTTTATAATATAATTACCAAATGCATTAATTATATTCATGTGTAGAAAGAAGTTTTATTACTTTATGATTACCAGGGCCTCAGACAAAAACCAACCAAATCTCAGCGGTAACTCGCCGAATGCTAGCGTTAATTCTCATCACCAAATCATAAGGACGAATGATAACTCTAACAGAATAGTGCCAACATTCAAGTTTGGCAACGACTGGAACCTCGCCAACACAATAGTATGCAAACGAAGTACACAAAGAGAAAATATTGTAATCGTCAAGAAATTCGACTTCATCATTTTCATGAATCTCTGAGTTTCAAACGTTCTCCACCTCAGAAAAACACATTTGTTGGTCTGTGAACATGAATGCCGAAAAATGCATTGAGGTACACTCATGAAATTTGGTAGGTGCCCTTTTCACTAGATTTCCAAATAAACCTGTTAATGAAAAATCTGTCTGTTTGTCCGTCCACAGCCATGTGAAGACGATACCACAAAAACGCAAATAGTTAGATGCATGAATTTAAACATTAAGAAATTATTTTTAGAATTGTAGATCTCTATCAAATTTCAGACTCAATGCGTCAAAGAATTGACTGTTTGTTGGTCTGTATATTTAAGATTATGTGACTCAAAATCGCATCAACTTATACAAATGAAAGTTGGCATGTGGAATTGTTAATAAAATTGTAGATGTACATAATGTGTTGGACCAAATCTGTTGGAAAGAAGATACCCAACATTTTTGTTATTTGAAATATTCAATTTTTTACACCGTAAAATAATATTTGCTCGGTCTTCTTTCTTTCTTATGGTCATTAATAATTTAATACAAATGATAAATCCCGAATGAAAATAATAACAGAAATAAAAGGAACATTTACCCTTTCTTTTCTAAAAGTGAGACGGGAACAATGCTAGGAACTGGTCACGTCTCTCATATAATTGATGGAGTTGTCTATCTTACTGAGATGATAGTCAATGAGCTTTCAAGAATGCGTTGGCAAATCTCTACTACAGAAGCCCTCAGATCCATTAAAAATACAAAAGACAATTGCAAGTTTGACCGAAGGTCTCGGTTCAGTTGAAAAAGTTTTAAAATTTTGGAGTAAATAGACTTCATAAAGAAAGCTATTCCAGCTGTTAGTGTATGAGTGTATTTAAAAACTGCATTTTTCATTATATACTATCCATCCAAACATCTGTTTGCCTAGCTACTGTCAGATATTCATTAAAATTTGAGTTTATTTATGTGCAAAGTTAGACTAGAGTAAGTTGGGGGGGGGGGTCCCCCCAGCTTACTCTAATCCGACTTACGCGCACTTTGTCAGTCTTACCTATCGTGTAACTTCTGTGTATTGCTCTACTGTGAAGCACAAAATGCGCCACATGGTGTTAACACAAGAGAAAGTCCTTTGATTAATATTAGCTACTTACTAATAATTAGAAATCAGAATGAATCCGGAGCAAATAGTCAAAAACTGGGACTTTTTCGGCTGATTCTGGATATCTGCTTAAATTTTTGCCAAAGAAGGTTGATACGAAAAGCAAAAACCAATTCTTTGTTTACAATTAAAAAGAATGGATTTTATTCTACAAAGTAACTGTGAATCATTAGCAAAAATTATGCAGCAACTAGTGGAATTGTAGAGAGAAAATCATGTATTTGTTATACACTTCAGTTAACTTCGTCTTTTTTCCCCGTGAAATAGCTAGATATTTTACGAAATATCTGAATTATACACTTTGATGACACATACAATGAAACGCTTATCAGTATTCAGAAGGAAGTTGTAGTTTGGTATTCATTTAATTTTACATCTTCTATTTGTTCCTTTCATAAGGAAAACTAAATATTTCATGATTTAGTTAAGCCCCTCATTTAATGCTTTATTTTCCTTCTAAACTTCAATTTGTATTGAAAATACGAATATCTACTCAATTTTCCAAGTCGTTGTTCGGATGTTTGTGTCTATACTTTATTTGAACCTATCTTTTATGTATACAATCTATCTTTTAAATGCATGTATCAAAAAATGCATGTAATTACATAAATTAGTACATTTCGTGAGAGTAATTTCAAATGCAGCATTTCTGAAAATTTAAACAATGAACCTCCACAAGAAATATGCAACTTAAATTGAATTAAAAAACCAGCAGGAGTGGTCTGCCATAAACTTTCTCGTATACTTTCTAACAAAGTTGTCCTTGTATTCTTTTTTTCTCCCCAGCCACACAGTTTTGTGAATTTTCTTTATTTTGACTGGTTTCATATTCTAAATTGATATTTTGTAATAATGTAATTACTCAGGATTATTCTGAAATGTATTTAAATTCCACCCCTGTTTTTGGGTGTAGTATGTGCAATAGTTTGGTGTATTGTTATATAAGTTATTGTATAATACGGGCTTATATTTTTATGTTTCCTAAATCCACCCAGCTCTTCTTGTCCCTGGAGATTGGGGAACTGTTCCCTTTCGTGCTAATGGCGGTCTCTCTCTCTCCCTTTTTTTACTTTCTCGTATACGAAGTATACAAAGAGAAAGTATTGTAATCGTCAAAAAATTAGAACTCGAGATTTTGACGAATCTCCACGTTTTAGACTTCCCTGAGTCCGAAAAACACAATTTTGGAATTATGTCTGTGTGTCTGTGAACACGATTACTCGAAAACTATTAGAGCTACAGGGATGGAATTTGGCATGTGGTCTTTAAACATAATTTGTAGGTTTCTTTCAAATTTTGGACAAAATCCGTCAACGGGAAGTCTGTCTGTCTGTATGTCCGAAGTCATGCGAACACTATAACTCAAGAACTTGAATAGCTATATGGATAAAATTTGGTACAAAGTTTTATCGTCATGAATGTAGGTCCATATAAAATTTTGGACCAAGTCCGTCAACTGGTTAACTTTGCATGTTTGATTTCTTCGCCATTGTACGAAGCAAAAGAAAGGCACTCGTTTTTACTGTTGTTCCCGTAATACGTTCTGTCTTGGCTCACTGCCAAATTCTTCTCGAATAAAAGTGAATTAATTATGGAGTGTTTTCTTTTAATTTTTCTTTCACGCCGAAACATTTTCTCAATAAGAGTTGCATATTTGATTTGCGGTTAGTTTTATTTTGTATATTTCGTTATGCATTTTTTCTGAGTGGATTTTGCATTATTTTTACTCTGACAGAACGAAAGTAGTTGTTAAAGGTAAAGTTATAAAGTAACAAACTAAAATTAGTGTCAATTGATTCATCAGTTCTGTTTTTCATGCTTTTTTAATTTCTTAAGCACTCTGCCAATGTGCATGATATTTTCAACTACAACTATCGGTAGTAAATTTGTAACAATCAGATCGGAGATATTGCTGGCAAGCTAAAAGGCTGCTTCGATGTGTGCAAATCTTTTAGTAACTTACATTAGATAATTGAAATTTGGTATGTGGTCTTCTAATTTATCCACGCGGTGGGAGGGGAAACAGCACCTTTTATGGGAAGTATACGAGAAAGTTTAGGGGAGGCCACTCCCGCTGGTTTTCTCTGTTCAATTATTATTATTCCCCACCGTCCCACTAAGGGCCTTACACCCTTTCGTGTAGGCCGTCTCGGTGTGGGTTCCTTTCCTCCCCCCCCCCTCTAAAAATTTCGGAGCGCTGCGAGTGTTACAAGCAAGATAAAATTCGCCAAGTCAGTAAAATAGCGCCAAGTTTACGAAAGTTATGAGCCGTAAAATGCGTCTTAAAACACTAACTGTTATAAATAATAGGATCACCGCTTATTATTACTCATTGTTTCGTAACAATAATAAAACTGTGTATCAAATTGTATCGCTCTAGCCATTTAAGTTTTTGAGTTATCGTGTTCTCGTGAACATGGACAGACGGACATACCGACTTCCCTTGGTCGGATTTTGTCCAAAATTTGATAGAAACCTACAAATTATGTCTGAAGATCACATACCAAATTTCATCCCCCTAGCTTTAATATTTTCTGAGTTATCGTGTTCACAGACACAATTCCAAAATTGTGGTTTTCGGCCTCAGGGAGGTCTAAAACGTGGAGATTCGTCAAAATCTCGAGTTCGAATTTTTTGACAATTACAATACTTTCTCTTTGTATACTTCGTATACGAGAAAGTAATAAATATTTTTTTAGGAATGCTTTGTTTCGTTTTTGTTTGGATCAACACACAAACATTTCAATAGTAAAAAGACTATTGTTGCCATCTAAACAATCAAAGCCAGAATATTGTTTTTCGTCATTTTTTGTTCTGACTTTGTTAGATAAGCAGTGAAAACAAAGTGCTCTTAAGAAATTTTAGAAAGCAATTGAAATATTTTGTCATTTTATTTCAGTTGAGCGATCTTGATGCTAAAAGGGGAATCCATCATAATAGGTTCCGAAAGCATTCGTAAGTATAATTTTATTCAGAGTCAAGTACTGTAACTAATTAAGATTTGTCAATATTATTTCCAATTTCACGAAAGTTTTCTAAGGTGATAGTTTACAATAATTGCCATCATATGCGTATATAATTGAAATTTCAGATTTAATTTTCGGTATTAAAAAGTAGAAACTTCAACGATTCCAAAAATATGTACAGCCAGTAATAACTGAAATGGATTCGAAAACACAGTATCATCGCCAAATTTTTGCCAAACTGGACTTTTTCAAGCGATAACCTGTAAAATTTGGTATAAGATATATGAGGGTTAAGGCCATTATGATGGCTACCATTGAAACAGCTGGCCAAGGCAGTGCTGATTTGGCGACGGCGCAGTATCTTGTTTTTGAGTCCTACAATTGAGTGCACGTAGATAGCTAGGACCGGCATCATCGCCAATGAATAATGTAATATCTGCTTTCAGGTTTCACCCCAAATTAGACCTCATTTAGTAAAATCCTGTACTTCTATTTCGCCAGGGTACACTAAGTTGTCCCATTGACACAACAGCGCCAAGGGGGCTGTTAATGTAACAATGTGACCTCTTAACGTGTTCGATATTTAAATCGAATATGTATATTAAGTATGCCAAGGCTTTATTAAGTCGCTCATCGCCAAAATAGAGCAAAGAAACAATACGGATGTTATTTATTATAAATTTTATTGGCTTTGTAATTAATTCTTCAGACGGTGTTGGCGATGAGGCGACTTTCTGTGAATTAGCTTACAGCATTCTTGATTTCAAGCGCTCTAATTTAGTTTAAGTATATCAAATTACTTTTAAGAAGATATTTGATTAACACCAACATTTTTTCTGAGAGCAAATGCACCACTGAAAAGTTTCAGTAGAAATTAGATATTTTCTCCAAAACTCCTTTTACAGTTGTCTTTTAAACTCCAAAAATGGATGTGCAAACGACTTGGTTTATATTGCGATGGAGATACATAATATAATCAATAACGGCGAATATTTTAATTCAATTCCAAGAAAAATAGATTTAAAAAAAATCTCAAATTCTTTTTTTATTAATACCTTTATTTGACTGGAGATCGAATTTGATCTTGATCGGCGATTGGGTGAAAAAAGTGAGGGGCAATAAATTTACTGATATTTAAGTACCTGGGAGTATAGGTGGTAAATCACAAAATTTGCTAACTTTCCCGAATGTTGTTGCTTTTTTATAATTCCTAGTTTTAAACAGCTAAAAGAAATTAAAATTTACTTTTCCACAGAAAAGTAGGGGAGCAACCCCTCTCCCCCACCCCTTATTCGCCGCCACTGCTTGAATTACATACGAATCTTAAATTCATTTTGTTTAGGTTTAAGAATAACAACATATTTTGTCGCTATTGTTATAATCCAAATCATTCTAGCAGATACGGAACGACCCCATAAGTCCATGAACTCGCAGAAAATTAAAATGTTAAGGGATTTTCTAATATCTCGCCGATTACGCGCTGTAATATGAAGGGAAGAGGATTCTGCCTGTTAGAGTTTCTAACAAGTTTGGTAAATTTTGTACTCCGTCTCAGTGGTGAAACGAGGAACAAAATTATTTTATTTTTCGAGTCAGTAGATGGCAAGGACTATGTAACGACTTACATATTCAAAAATTTTAACTGTTTCCCTGATTTATATAATCTTGGACACTTTAACCGAACCACAAACAAAAACCGCCAAATCTTAGCTCAGTTCGCCAAATCTTAGCAATAGTTTATTAAGCAAGAAAACACCAAATTCAAGGTCAATGCAATGAAAAAAAAATTTCGAAGTATATTAAGTGTTGAAAGTCTGTTTTTTTCAATAAAAAAGTAAGTGATCTATATTTATATCCTCGATGATCAGTTTAACATAGCATTTTCTAACTAAATTAATGTTTTCGAATAAAAACATTTTTCGGCAATGTATGTGAACATTTTTTCTATTTTTCCCCCCTGTAATTATGAGCCCAGATTTTTCTAAATTTCCTCCTGAAATGACATTTTAATGATATATTTCATCTGAACGAGAAAATATGAATTCGTTTATTTATATTCTCTTTTTCAGAATATTTGCTGACCGAATTCCCAATAATCCAATGTTTTTTTTAAATTAATCACCAAGGAAAAGGCATTCTGCAACCGAAATAACAACAACAATTAAAAAAAAAACGTTCGATTTGTTTTTGTTAATTTATATGGCCACAAGTTTAATATTATTAGCTTCATAAAATGGCTGAATTTGTGCCGATGTGAATTAACCCGATTTGCGTCCAAAATAATGTCATTATTTTAACTGAATTAGAAATCAGAAGTTTGCCAACTTTTTTCTGCTTGTCTTAAGTTTTCTGTTTGATAGATGGCTTCAATTTTCTAAAATTAGCCTATTCTATCAATCCCGTTTCATAAAAGAGTACAAAAAGCTTTAACAATTGAAAGCATTATTGAAAATTAAATTATTAATTGCTATAAAACGTAGCGTTGTTAGAAGTGGATAATGTATTGTTCCAAATCATTTTAGAGATACGGCTTTAAACAATGCTTTTTACATAATTCTAAACAATGTCCAAAATCATTATTGCTAAGATTTATTCTAGGAAAGCTCCTTTCCTCCGCCATGTTGAGAAATTCTGTAGAAAATTATTCTCGTTCCTGATAAATTCAAAAGAAAATCTCCTTGGAGCATCTTTTTGACGTTTGTGGTCTTCTGTTCAATATAGGTTAGTTATAAATATCTTCTACAAGCAATGGTCTTTTATTAAATTTACCATGAAATGTTTCTATCAGAATTATTGAAAGTTCCTTAATTCTTTGGAATCCGAAAACAACTGTAAGCTACAAATATTAGGTTTCCAACGATTTTTTCTCTTATCAAGCAAATTTGTAATGTTTTCTTATCTGAAAATTTAAGTTGTTTAAAAAAGCTGCATTGAACTAGCGTATTGTTTCCAATTGATTTTATTTTGAAATGAATACATTGCTTGATATCAGATTGATAAATTTGTTTTTCTCGCATCCTTCCCCTACTTCCAAACAGTTGCAGTTAATAAATATTGAAATATTTCAGTGCCTGACCAAAGGCTCGTAAATGCTATTGATTCCTAGTGATGCTTTAGAGAATTTTTAGTAAGATGAAGCGCTTGAAGAAGAATGAAGTTTTTCTCAGAGATTCACTCTGTGAATATTATTTTGGACACAGTTCAGGAGAATGTTTTCAATACCGTTATCTTAATTGGATATCTGGCATAATGGGTTAGTGTATAACCAAATTTACGTAAAAGGATTGGAGTGATGAACATACGGGTATGAATGCGCGAAATAGCGATGTCTTCTCCTCTATCTTTCAACCATGACGACAGAGCGATAATGGATGGCATATTTCCCTGAGATTCGTGATGTTTTCAATTTCTGAATGATTCAACTGGTTTTTAACAGGAGATTTTTTCCTTTTTCTTTTTTTGGATATAGTGAGAGGGTATCTTTCGCTGCAATCTAATCTAAGTAAGGAGTTGAATCGTTGCTCTTTTTTACGAAAAATTCCGCCTTTTCATTAAAAAAAAAATGTTTGTTTGACTTGAGGTCCAAATGAGTATGATTTTTAAAAATTTAAATTTGCCCTGATCTTGATTTTATGATTTTATCGTACAATCCATGAATATTTTTTGGGAAGTTTATGGAAACATATTTCATTCTTGTAAGGCAGATAAACTGGCAGTCAAAATCATTAGGTTTTTCTCTGGAATTGAAAGATCGTCAATTGCTTGGCGGATTGTGAGAGCTTCACTCGTAAATATGGAATTAATAGGATGGATGCAGAACACGAATGAGTTCCGATTAGCAACGCCAGTAATTGAAGTAACATTCAGTGACTTGGAAGCATTTGCAGCAGTAATAAAAGAATGTTAGGAATTATTACTGATGAATTATTGAAACCCTTCTTCGTTCCTCCACGTCTCGTTATATTTCGCGTTTATTTTATTTTTTTTTTGTAATTCTAAAGATTGCTAAGAGATGGCGCAAATAGTCCTACTTTCTTCATGTTTTCTCGGTGAGATTTCCGGCATTGAATGGAAAGCATAATCATTTCGTTGGAGATTCGAAAAAATATATCCAACAAAGAAGAGGCTAAAAAGCTCTTCGACATCACTGCACGACACGGTTTTTTTGTCAGTGATATTCCAGTGATTGTAGGATAAATTTGTGTTGTTGATTAGAAATCTTGCATTCTTGTCGTCAGATTGGCTGTAATTTTTGAGATAAAGTGAAAATTAAATTTTAATAGTTTTATGAATGCACTACTCAATTCGTATTGAAACAGCCAAATATATAAATAAATACTAAAATTAAATAAATGCATTAAATCAGCTTAATCCTAAACAGTAATCATTATATAAATCAGAAGATGAATCTATACAGAAATTACATAAAATCTGTGTTAAATGTATGCTACAGAATAAAATTCGAAACAATATTAATGAATTGAATAAAAAAAAATTCAACAAATAAATTAGATAGATCAGGATGGTATAGTAAAAATACATGATGATATTGCATTAAGTTCAATAAATTGAAAATTAAATAAGTTCGTGTTTAATAAGTTCATCAATTAATTCATGGAAAAGCTTTTATATGATTTCCTTTTACGTACAATGGAAGATTCGCGTTGGAGTCTCTAGCAGTAATCAGCCACCATATATGTGTCCCACCTCCCTTAATATCTTTGTTCTATTACTTTAATATTCTGGTAGCCGAAATCTTTTCTTAAAGTTGTTTTAATTTCTGTTACTTTATGTTTTATGTCTGTATGTTACGTTCTGAACTAATAATATATTCTACGTTGTGAATCAATAAGTTTCGGAGATTAGTTTTTCAAGTAATTAAATTTGATATTTTTTAGAACTAAATAACATTTTACTGTACATATACATTCACCTGCTGCATTTCATGTGTGAAGATTATGGCGTGGATTAAGAACTAAAAATTGCAGTAATTTCACATATTTTTGACAATTTGAAAGGAATCTGTGACAGGAAGTTACAGAAGATAAAATAAAATTTATTTCTCTTAAGAAGTTGAGTACTTATTGCTATAATAAAGAGATCAAGAGAAATTTTAAAATTAATGAAAAACAATCTGATTTCGACACTTTTTTTTGGACCTCCCTTTACTTAATCCCTCTCACTTTAGTTTCCATTTAATTTCTATCAATTTTTGTTTTCTCATATTGAATTCTTTTTGAATTATACAAAGTAAAAGTATTGTAATCATCAAAGAAGTCAACCTGGAGATTTTCATTATTCTTCAGTCATTTCTGGAATTATGTCTCTCTGTCTGTTGGTTGGTTGGCCTGTGAACTCAATAACTCTTAAACTAAACAAGGTAGAAAAATGGTATTTGGCCTTTACGCAAAAATCGTAGACATCTATGAAATTTTGGATGAAATCCGTCCACGAAAAGTCTATCTGCTCGTCCGTGTGCATGTGAAGTAGATT
>BGPR01048376.1:0-11563 GCA_013235015.1 Araneus ventricosus | reverse complement strand
AAAAAAGATGCGAGGCTAATACTTTTTAGCCCATTCATATTTTAAAGCTAATTTTACTTTCTTAGTTTTATGTCATTTTCCTCTTTCTTTTAATTATAAAATTGGGCGCAAGTCATTTAAAAATTATAACGCCGTATCAAAATTTCTCCATTGTCTCCACTGACAACCTGTTTCTGTCGTCCGACCATTGAGTTGACATTAGGGAAAATATTCTCTCCATATTTGCATTGTGGTCTCGAATGGCAAATATATATTCGCATTACTTTAATAGACATGACTTCTGATCAATATACTGTGTATCCGCAAAAAACTTCAGTCATTTCTCTTCCATACTCAATTTCATAGTAACTTCGCAATTTTGATTGGTATTATTTTTCTCTAAATAATATTTTAGATATACAAGCTGGTTGAATAGAATCTCGGTGTTGCCAATGTCGTCAATAAGAATAAAAAAAGGGGCAAATAGTAATACGGGTCTGTAGTTAAATACGGTGACAGTCCCTTATATACGGGACGTATGGCAACCCTAGGTATTAAGCATGCGTCTGTAGAAAAAACAGGAAATCATTATCGAAGTATAACATACCCTTTTTTAAACCCTAAGTTCGTTAACCCTAACCCTGTTACTTCGATGTGGCTTTTTTCAAAATCTGTTATAGATTCATGTTTGAAATTTTTTATACAAGTAAAGTACATATTTCTCATTATACCGAAATGATTTTTTTAAAATTGTATTTTACAAATTTGTTTGTGTCAAAACAAAAAAATGTAAAATTGGCCATTTCGATGTATCTTTTATCAAAATCTGTTATAGATACATGCTTGAAACTTTTTATACAAGTAAAGTACAACTTTCTTATTACACTGAAATGAGCGTTTTTAAAAAACTCAAAACTTTATGTTTTACAATTTATTTTGTGTCAAAATAGGGTAAAATTTCACTATGTCTAATTAAATATTTTGCAAATTTATAAAAAACTAAAAATTAACCAAAAGCTCATTTCAGTACAATGAGAAAGTTGTACTTTACTTCTATAAAAAATGTCAAACATATATCTATAACAGATTTTGAGAAAAGGTATATCGAAGTGGCCAATTTCACATTTTTTGTTTCGACACAAAAAAAATTTATGAAAAATAACTTTTTGAATTTTTAAAAATCATTTTAGTATAATGAGAAAGATATACTTCACTTGTATAAAAAATTTCAAACATGAATCTATAACAGATTTTGAGAAAAGGTACATCGAACTAACAGTGTTAGGGTTAACAGACTTAGGGTTCGAACTCCCTTTAAAAGTTGCTCTGTTAATAGTAACATTTTGTTACTGTACGAGAAGCGATGATCATGAAGGCGATTATAAATCGTGTTATTCATATTTTAACATAACGGTTAAGCTTGGTTACTTTGAATTCTTTAATGACTGCCCAAGCTTATAACTTAAGTAATTTCAAAACCTACGAACGTAATATCGTAGGAGATTTAATTAAAAAAATAAATTAAATATTCCGTCGAATATTTTTTCAGATAGTCTCTTCGCCGAATATTGTAATTATTTTATCTCTAAAATATGTACATTTACTGTCCACAATATTGATATCATAGAGATATGAAAGTAATTGACATTTTATTTTTTCAGATTAAATGTGCAACTCGAATTTCAGCCATTAATTTGTGTAAAAGAATTAAAATAATTCTACAATTTATTTTTTAGAACAGCAAATACAATTTTTTGAAGATTGAATGATATTTAAGCAAGCAATTGTAGGTGTAAAATAGAAAAAAGACTGAAAAGAATTTTCAAAAGAATTATGAAAGTAACTGAATGGTGAACGAAGCTCTAAATTATGTTTCAAGTATATTTAATATCTGCATGGATATTTTTATGAATTTTAAGATTTAAACATTAAATAAATGAATCTTAAGATTATAAGAATAACTGTTAGAAGTAATAAATTATAGATAATATTGAGCTGAGATTGAAATAAGCTTGGTATGTGAGAGTTAAAAGGGTCTTTGTCAGAGTTTTAACACCAAAGATTGCAATAAAAAAGTCAATAGATAATTATTTATAGGTCTAACTAGAACTAACATTCTATTACAACAGATTCATATGTTCTAGTTTGGAGAATTCTTTCAATGAAAATGTTGAAGATTTTTAATGTGAAAATCAGCCTGAGAAATAGCAAGTGTTGAAAGCAATCTCTATAATCGGCTTAAGTCCGACCCTGTTTCAACTAGTAGTTGAGCCATCTGTAGAATATATCATTATTTAAGAAACATGAACACATATCTTGACTAACTAAGCTATCTATAAAATATATTTGATATTTAAGAAACAAGAATGCGTATTTTAATTCAATGAGCCATCTACAGAATATATTCGATATTTAAGAAACCCGAATGTATAAGTTAACTAATTAATCTATCTACAGCCGGTTGAAGGGTTAAAAAAATAAGAATGCATATTTTGACTAACTAATCCTTCTTTAGAATTATATTTACAAAGTAAGAATCCACATTTGAAATGATTTTGATCATCATTACAAAAACCAGAGTTTAATTGAAGCATTTATGCAATTAGAGAAAACATTTAAAAATACACATATTAGGTTTAAATATCGTTGAAAAGTATCACAATAAAAATTCTAGTTTCCCAAAATTAATTGTCATTTTATAAGAAGTTCGTTGCACAATGAATTGCAGCTTTTCACAGCGAACTTTATACGTTTAAGTACAGTTAATAATAATGAAACCGAGATCAATGAAATGGATTATTCATTATTGCACAAACACATCCAGTAATTCCTCTATGGATATTAATGCAATTTCACATCTCCATGCATTACACATTATACAAGAAGCGTTGAAGTTGGTGATTTATTTCAATCTACACAGGTAAGTTATAAAATACTTTTAATTACCGAATTATTGCTTGAGAGCAAGCTTTTAAAATTATGAAAATCAATACTACACAAATACATCCAGTAGTTCCTCTATGAAGATTAATGCAATTTAACACCTCTACGCATTATAAAGGGGAAATATATAATTGCACTTCAATTTAGATAGTATGCATTTGATACATGGAACTATAATTCAGATACTTTGCACTATAATTCGAATACTTTGCACTATAATTCGAATACTTTGCAATATAATTCGAATGCTTTGCACTCAAAATCAATTTTTATGACAAAGTTTCAAAAGTTTTAAATTGAGCAGATTGCTTACTCAAAAAAGGAAATAAAAAATATAGATATTATAAAAAGGTTTATTACAAAAAATGAAAATGGTTTTAAAATGTATAAAGCACAAGTGATTGTTACTTTTGGTACAAAATAAACAAATATGATTGAGAATACAGAAATTATAAAAAACATAATACTATACAATACTTATTGTATTAAAAGAGCATTCTTGGCTTCAGTGGGCCGACCTCTCTTACGTTTCTGCCCAAGAGGTAAACATTTATATTCATTTCACGCTTTCTCCTGCCCCATACGTATTAAGATGTCTAAGCTATGTTTACGAATATATTTTTTTCCAAAAAAGTATGTGGAAAAGAGTATGTGGAAACAGAACCGTTACTGTCAGGGGTAGATACTGTCACTTTCCATACACATTTATTGTATTCAGTTTTATATTCATCATATAAGGTCCATATGAGCTATGCCCTTTCATGTGAATGGACCACTTATGCTTTTGTATTCTCTTTCACTTGTAAAGATGACAAATAAAAAATAGATTGGTTTCCGTTTCTTTCTTCTAAAATTTTGACTTCTAATTTTGTCCTGTCGTGAAGTTACAGCATTTTATAATTTTGTGGTGTTGTTGAATTTTGAACATTCAATTTTGATTTTTCATCAATCAAGATTCAGTACATTAATACACCACACATTATCTAAGCAAAACTTGCATCAAGCAATTGATTTTAAACAAATAAAGAATTTCAAATTTAATCCCTTTTTTTCTTAGTACAATATTTTTTATATGCGTTGTGATTTTTTAAAAGCAATACCCAAGGTTCAAAAAATTCTAAATTCTTCCAGATTCATGAATACACAGAGATTTTTCCAGAAATGCATAAATAAATTGACAAACACAAGATTTTGAGATTTGAAAGGCTAACGTTTAATAAGCAAATTGATTCTATACATAGAATTTAAACAATTCCATCATGAAAGTTCTTGAATATGCAAAAGACTATGTTTAGAAAAATGTAACTTCTAAAGGGACGCCACCTCAATAAATAAACACATATAAAAAAATCATCAAATACACTTCAGCAACTTAGCTAGTTGTGAGAAAATCAACATTAAATTAAAAGGATGTCATTCCATCTATTAACCTATACATATCAAATCAAATCACCAGTGTAATGTAAATCATCATGTGAGACGCTCTCAACACTGACACTTATGTAAGACGCAATTAATTAGAATCCATCTCAAAATTATTAGCTGTACACAAAATAACAATCAAAACATGAAATTGAGAAATTTACCAGCATTTAGCAATCTTATCTTAGTTATATTAGAGACCCTAAATCTTTAGCTGTAAAAATATTTTTATCAAATACTGTACTTCATTAAGTTTAAAGATTTAATGTTCTTGCATAAAAAAAATACACAATGACTTTTAAAGTCAATCTAGTAATTTAACTCTTTAAATATAATCTGCAATCAAGATATTTCATTTTTTTAAATATAAAAATCAAAGCATTACTTTTAATCACTTAAATCCAACTATATCATTCAGTGTTTCTAAGTGAATTACATCTCTATCAAATTTTTAACATTATGCAAATTAAGTTCAAATCCCTGGTCCCAAGAAAGAAACATTTTCAGTGAACAAATTTAAGGTAGTTCCATATACAAAAATATTAGCAAAGATGTACACCTTGAAAAACAACATTTAAATTTAAACTTATGGAAATTTAGCAAGGTGATAATGAGTACCAAAATTTAACCTCTACCTAAA
Source organism: Araneus ventricosus (assembly GCA_013235015.1). NCBI lineage: Eukaryota > Metazoa > Arthropoda > Arachnida > Araneae > Araneidae > Araneus > Araneus ventricosus. The sequence continues at coordinate 6,579 of BGPR01048376.1, read as the reverse complement.
GCATGGGCATAGAAAAAAATATTAAAAGAAAGTACTCATCCATTGGCTGGGGGCGAGCTTTTGACAGGATACATTGATTACTCCATTACATGCATAGAATTTTCGGCAAGCGAGATGTTGATGTTGCTTCCACAAGAGGCAAAGTTCAACGGGAGCCATTGGCTGGGGCAAGCTTTTGACAGGGTCCATTGATCTCTCCATATCAAGCGTAGAATACTCGGCCAGTAACATGTTGGTGTTGCTACCAAAAGTGGGAATGTTTAACGGAATAATGTAAACTTTATAAGTTCAAAAAATAAGGCTCTCGTCCTTTCGAAACGCCATTTTTAACAGGAAGTCTTTCTCGGGCAAAAATCCTGCACAGCACCTAGGTACAGACACGCAGTTCCTTTTGCGATGATTATCTGGCTAGCAACTAGTCATCTCGACCAAACGATATCGAACTAGGCCCGAATGTCAAAGTGGCACATATCCAGTCCAGCTATCACGCATGCAACAGCACCGTCAGAGTATTGAATTAAAAAAAACATGCATCAATAAAACTTGGCATCCCGAAAAAAAAGCCGACAGGCGTTGTCATCATCCGAGATCCTTTTTCCGCGCTCAAATTCTCTTTGGTTGCCACATAGTCGGAATCATGATCCAGTCTTTCGACTACATTTGCATAAACATGCCGCTTCTTCTCTCGGCTAACTCTCTCTGACTCCTTCCTTCCAAAATTTTTCCAAAACTCCAATTAATTTTTCACTCCCAAAAAAAATCTACTTATACAAAAGCTTGGCGAAACCGAGTTGCCAAGGGGAACTATACTCGAACCCACTTGCGTCCCACCACAATTTCACTTTTTACAACAAACCCTATTAAAATTTTCGCCAATCCCACTTTACACTATTGATACATTTTGTTGCCAAACCAAAAACAAACTTAGCGACACCGCCCACAAAGAAACGCAAGTCCCTAAATGGTCAAAGCCGGAAAAACACCCTTTACGAAAGAACTCCAGCAACCAATCCAAGTTCGAATCTTGACCCCAACATCTTAATAGCATATTCTCCCTCACGCGCAGCAGAAGGTCAGCTGAACCCGAACGCTTAATGTTTCCTAGGAAAATTTAACCCCCGCAAACGACAATTCTCACGGATTTTTGGCTCGAAATTGCCAATTAGTGGGTCAAAACAGGACACAGCTGGGCATTCTTTGCCACTGACCACTTCTTATCTGTGGGAAAAGAATTTCTCTGGACCCTTATTTGCAGCTGTGACTTTCTTACAGATAAACAAGGCAATAACCCCCCCATGGGAAAGAATTTAGGAAGTCCAGATGCTTTTTGTGAAACATTGCAATGCCTAACCCAGAAAATTGGCACAAAGAAGGGGGACGGGAAAAATCTACAATTTTAAAGGGACGGTTACTAAAGTGCTGTTTCTTAAAACCAGGATTCGAATAAAGAATGTAAACACAAGGCTTTTTACAGTAAAATTTCTGCAGTGCAGTTACGTTAAATTAACTTACACATCATATACATTAAATAACTCTGAGAATGAAAAGAATTATTAATATTTTAAGTAAATAAATTAATTTTAAATAAAACTTGAAAGAATGACACGACAGTCCACTGATTTGGTTTCGTCCAAATCTTTGTGGGGACATGCAAATCATTTTACATACGGTTTCATGTAAAATGATTTGTAATTCGAGTTAACTGGATCACATTCATTTGACAATTTTTTTTCACAATCGCATTTTTAAACACAAGGAACTGACCAACAGGGAGATGCTCACGAAATGAATGTTCCTTTTTTTTTTATAACTGCATTGATTGCCTCTAATCCATTAATGGTAATAAGAAAATAATTCCTAGCACCTATATATCAATAACGATTTCTCGTAAGCTATCCGATTTAGAGTATTCTGTGAATATTGTGATATTCACATGATTTTTTTTCCTTTCATTTCTTTAAAAATAATGCACTAATTATGTTGATATCATCATCATAGCATAAATGAAGACATTCAATACAATTTTTTTTTCATCTTTGTCTTTAATGTCACGCAGTTTGCCATCAATAGTTTTTACTACATGTAAATAGCACGTCAATCGTCGGAAGGGAAGGCCAAAAACAGCTTTGAAGCTATTAGTTATTACACTGTTGGCAACAGTCAATAAAATTTTAAGATTCCACTCAATTTCATTTATTTTATAGAATGAGTCTTTCACACAATTAAATGGTTCCTCCGTTGGTGTGGTGCGAAAGTTTGGCTAGGGGGTGCCAGCTCAGGTATCGTCCTCGTCATCTGACCTCGTTTGAAAGTTAGTAGGTCCGTCCAAAAGTAGTCCTCGTGTTACTTCAAAACGGGTCGTTAGTATAACTAAACTAAACACAATGGGTTTAAATTCATACCTTCAAAAGTGCCGTTTCTCTCTCTTTGATTTAGTTCATTAGTTTATTTTAATTAATGTCCTATTTTTGAAGCAAAACGAGGCTATTTTGGGACGGACCTCGTCATTTTGAACCGTTGGAAGGTGACAAGGACAACACCTGAGCTGGCACCCCCTCTACAAACATCCACACCACACTAGCGGTAGGACGTTTGGCTCCATACGTATGATTTGATGTGCAACAGGTCCATTACACGACGGATGGTTATTGGAATCGGGTCTCGAACATGGGGCCTCCGGCAACGAAGCCGGCACTTTAACTCTAGGCCACCGCGGCCTCAATTCAGTTTGAAAAGATACAAAAAAGAGGTATAGAAACAGTGATATTGTTGCAAAATAAGCAGTGACTAAACGCTCTAACCTGGGTGACAAAATTCGCGCTGTTTTAAGGACATTTTCACATTTTTTTCTTGTTTATTTCTCGTGAAAAAAGCAGTGCCAGAACGGTGTTCCGGCTCCACTACACCCGTATAGAGAAGCAACGATGCACCTGCATACGCACGAGTCACGGCAATGTACAGAGCAGAGCCATATTATCAAATTAACCATTGTTGCTAATTTGGCGGATTAAATTTCCGGCTTTGGCTTATTCTAGGACTTTTTTCCCTTCTGAGATGGTAAATCCCCCAAAACAGGGATGATTCCCCCTATTGGCAATACTCCAACCAATGCAATACTGCCGGCTGCAGAAACAGCGCTGTGTTTAGTTTATTCAAAGTAGAAATATTTCTTTTATAGTGGAAAGTAATTAATGCAAGTTATGATATTTTTTCTTTAGTGCATCATATTTGTTCAAAGTTCAAATATTTCTTTTCATGCTGAATAAATTTAATTATAGTGGAATAATTTCTTTTCGCGTGCAATTTATTTGTTATGAGTGCAAAATATTTTTATCAAAGTGAATTTGATCCAAATTAAAGTGCAAATAATTCCCACCCATTATAAAGTATACCGGGAACTCTGAAATTGATGACTTACTTCATCTTACAAAGATAAGTTTGTAGTACCTGGAAAAGTTAAGAATCAGAGATCCATCTTTTACGTAAGTTGCTTTGGCAACAGATCGCGAGGACAGAGAAATGAAGTGAGCGGTGAATAAAGCGTTGATGTTTACCTTCTGATTATGGAATTACTTATTTAATTATTTTACAAGCTGAAAACTCTACAGTGGTGACTTTTCGGACTATTTTAGACTAAAATGCTGTACATTTCGAATGTTGTTCATCAAGAATACATACGCATCTCAATGATTCTGTTTTTTAGGATATGATTTCCTTTTCGGGTATACTTTTGGTTTCGGATTAATTCTTTTTGAGAATTCGTCGCAGTGTCTGTCTACTCTCCTGGATTTAAAGGATTACTTGCACAATGTCTGAGGTAGGTGCAGTTCAAATACCTGTCTACAATAGATCGGATCCTGCTCTTTGGTTTATTATGTGCGAAAGCACGTATAAATTAGCTGTTCCAAAACACATTACAGAATCTATGACTAAATTTAACTATGTTGTTTCCCATTTGCGTCACTTGAGCGCGATATTTTGATGAATCCTGATGCCACAGATCCTTATACTCATTTGAGAACGGAACTTATAAACAGGTCAGGTGATCGTCACAACAGGGGATTCGTCAGCTTCTATCAGGTGAAGAATTAGGTACTAGGAAACCTTCCGAGTTGTTAAGAAATATGAGACGTCGAACAGAAACGTTGAAGGTCACAGAAACATTTATGTTAGAATAGTTTGAAGAGCATTTGCTAACATCGGTACAAACTATCTTAGCAGGTGTTACGGAACTAACATTAGATAAAGCAGCTGAAATTTCAGATAGGATTTTAGAAGTTACACTTGTTCCCTTGGAAATTCATGCTGTAAATAAAACTCTTTTAATTGCTGAGATATTGCTTGACAGTAAGCTGTTAAAATTATAAAAATCATTACTTTACCGTCTGTAGTGACTTCAATGAAGAATCTAAATAGTTGGAAAGTCCTGAAATATCTTGCTATTAATAAACTTAGAATAATAATCTTTAGTATTATTCTAAATTAAAAGAGCAAGTGAAATTTCACTTACCTTATTTTCAGTAGTTAGCAGCGTAGATCATAATAAATGCTGAGAGGAGCTCAGAGTACTACTTGGCAAAATATGTAGATTTATTAGCACGAGCACATCACAGCACAAAGACAAAAAAATACAGCTAATAGAAAAGTGTTTCAAGGAATGAAAAATGTAAAGGTATGAGTTCAAAGTTTTAGTTTCGAGTTTAACGACGCCATCTGTTGGCATGAAGAAGGGTTCTTAAGTTTTTATTCTTGAAAAGTGTCCAACAGTTTATGTAAACACAAGAGAGATTATTAAAAAGGTGATTTCGTTTCCCGAAAACTTTTTATGGCTCAAAAGTTGACGATGTTGTCAATGAAACAATCTATTCTTTTCTTCTTAATCAAAAGGTGATAAGGAAAAGATCAGTTGATGTTTATCGATAACCCCAGAACATTTTCAGATATTTAACTTCGCTTGCGCAAAGGCGGAAAAAAATGAATAAGTCTAAACAATGAAGGAACAGTAAGGACTGAAAAGCTTCCTAAAACTGAAAATTTTTCTGGAAAGTAATTAGTAATTTCAGTCACGTTCAATTAGCAAACATATTTAAATATTTTCTTTCTTACCAAAATCCAAAATTGTTTTCAGCGAAAGTATAATCATAAAAAAAGTATCCTATCCAGCATGGAAATTAGGGATCTAATTCCTTATACTATTATTATCTGAATTACATTCATTGTTTTCGTATATTTTGAATGTTTCGCAAAAAAAGAGAGAGAGAAAAGGTATGGTGGAGAAATGTTTTTTCGATTTCGTTCGAAAATGGTGGGTGGTGGGAGAAAGGCGACCCCTGATGACATATCTAGGCGTCATAAGCTTTCATATGAAATAAAAATTGTCGAAATCCGTCAGGTGTGGTTGTGACCGACGAACTGTCTAAATGTTTTTCCCCATAGAGAAAGTGTGGTGGAGAAATGTTTATTCGATTTCGTTCTAAAATGGTGGGTGGTGTGGTGGCAGGCGGCCCCTGATCACAAATTTAGACGTCATAAGCTTTCATACGAAATCATCATACGAATAAAAATTATCGAAATCCGTCGAGTGCTTGGGGCTGGCCAACTGTCTCTCTCTCTCTCTCTGAATGTTTTACCATATTAAATGGCGTGCCAAAAATATTGTAAAATACCTATTGAGGGTGATGGAAACTGTTTATTTAGAGCGATATTCTGTATTTATGGATCTGAAGACTTTCATGTCGAAATTCGTGAGAAAGATATAGAAAACATTACAACTAGATGAGGTTTATTGAAAGATTTTACAATTTTAAAGGAATCTGTTGCTTACAAATAATATGTGTGTGTGTGTGTGAAATCTACTATGGTTTTATGGTCTGTTCCACTGATCTTCATGCAATATTTAAAAGTGTAAAAAGTAGTAACCGAGAGCCTTGAAGCAGAGAGGTGGCAGGGGTAGTGCTGAGCAAAGTGGGTGTTGGCAGCGAACCCACCCGCAGGGCGGCTAGTGTGTTTCGATTATTGAGCTATTTCGAGAATTTTATCAATTTTATTTAACTATTCCTTCTTTAAAACAGTGAAATTTTTAATGTGTCTGATTTCTTTATTCTTAATTTGTTGTTAAATATTCATTCTTTTTAAATTAAAATGAAAAACTATTTAGGATGTTTGCCATAAATATGTACATTTGGAATTATTCTGTATTACATGTAATAGGAAAAATTCATTCCTTGCACATTGGTGCTTTTATTGGGGTGATTCAGGTTATCACATTTAAAAAACTAAACTAAACTAAAAGGAAAATGAAGTTAGTGAATGAAAGGAGTGAAGTTAAAGAGAAGACTTTGATCCAGTATTGGTAACAAAAAAATCTTTGCCCATTTTAAACTTATCGAATTTAATGATAAGAGCTTTTCGTTTGTTTTTAAATTTCTTTTCAAAAATTATATCTTATTTATGGTGAAACATCTTTAATAGAAACAAGATCATTGTTGAAGTACAAAATCAATTTTTCTTGTCTTTACAGATGCCTTCACTTAATTTTGATTGTCAAATGTTATACTCTTTGTTGTTGTAATGAAATTT
>BGPR01048375.1:0-11564 GCA_013235015.1 Araneus ventricosus | reverse complement strand
TCTTTTTTTGTCTTCTAAAATCTTCAAAATAAGACTGAAGCTCTAATGTCTGTGTTGCCAGTAGGATACATGCTGAAATTTTTATTAAATCAAATTACAACATATAAATGGCAGCATGAGTGTTGATAAAAAATAAAAATAAATTTATGTTTTTCACTTGAGGCTGCATCTTTTTTTTACTTTGTACGCTTGAAAATACCATTTGTTTCTGCAATGTTGAAGGAAATTTCTTTATACGTATTATTATTTATTAAATTTCATCCGAGTTTGACATTATAGAATTTTATAAAGGAAATTTTTTTCCTGAAATAAAGCCCAGTGTTGTCAGTTGGCAGCAAACTATTTTATTCATAAACCATACTTAAAATAAGTTTTTTTCCCATCTTTGATTCAAGAAATGAAAGTCAAAAAACATTAAAAAATCTATTTTTAAAAAATCTATTTTTAAAAAATCGGGCATTTAAGGGTTATAACGAGGAGATTGTTTGACGATTTGCACAAAACTTTCTCTTTGCGTACTTCGTACACGAGAAAGTAATAATACTAGTGAGAAAGGTTATAACATTTTTAACCACATATATTTATGTTTTATCTTAAGAACTGCATTTAATTTTTACAACCATTGAATGGATTTTTCTTCATTTTATTTTAAATAACGAGTTTTTTAAATTTCAAATTCTTCATTTTCGTGTCTTCGCTCTTCTCTTTCCGTGATATTTCGTTCTTCGAAGAAAGATGTCGCGCAGTGTGAAAATATCAGCCTAAATGTATTCTTTTTTTTATCACACTTTTATTTAACTTGCCTTATTTCATTTTTGTAAAGACAGAATTTTGTAAGCGATTTTTCACTTACTTCCCATTGCGCCAGATTTCTAAAATTTTGTACACCTGTATGCTCTCGTTCTTAACACAGTAATCTCTCACATATGCGCGGGCGCAGGGGACAGCGGAAAACACGCGCATAAGTGAAGAATCACAAAAGGGAGCTTAAAAGTAAAACATCAATACAGTGTACATCTATTGTTAATTAATACTATGTATATACTACTGAAAAATGTAAATAAGATTAGTTTAAAAATGTATAACTTCCGTTAATTATTTTTAAGAACACAAAGAAATTGGAAATGATCCAGTTTTTTAAAAATCTCTCTCAGTGTCGATTCTCGGACATTAAAATGCTCCGCTATAGCTTTTTTCGAGGTGCAAGTATTTTCTTCGAATTTTTTATTAACATCCATTTTAAACGAATGCGACAATTTCTCTCTTTTCGTCATTTTAAAGCGTAACCATTTAATCAAAACTCCAATGACTAGGGGCTCTGCCCCCTGCTCGCTACATGAAGACACTGGGTGTCCTAGCACAGTTGTTATAAAATCTTTATATATATATATATAACACCCCCTGCTCGCTCCTCTCACCGACACCAAAGAATCACGCGATTCTTTCGGGATCACTATGTGAAAACAGCTCGCTTCACACGCTTGCCGTAGTTATCCGTTTCTGTTAATATTAGGAAATTATAAGTACATTAATTAATAAAAGTAAATTTAAATTATTTGAAATTACACGAACTCCTAAAATTAATTTTTCATCAGTTTCTACAATTAAAATTTTCTGGTAGCACAGATATATATGTAAATGTTAGAAAGAAATTTGAAAGGTAATATTTATAATCCAAAGATGATTAAAAATCAAAATTATTTTCAACAATCAGAAATTTAAAACTTCTTGGCATACACTTTTGGGTATTTATTCAAAAGTTTATTTCAACATAACTTCATTCCACTAAAATTTTAAGTTTAAAACTGATAAGACAGCCTTTTCCAAATCTTCAAAATAAATTTCTCTCTTTTCGTCATTTTAAAGCGTAACCATCTAATCAAAACTCCAATGATGGTTCTTTCGTTAGCGTTCAATGCCACATGCTACGTACAGTACTAACCTCTCTTATTGGCTGCTGTATAAATGCGACTTTTACTGGCGTCAGTCACAAGAACCCCCACGTTCAATCCTGTCTATAAGTTAGAGGCATGTGTTCCTCGAATTTGAACAATAGGGTAAGGGCGAGGGAATGCATTCCTAGAAGCAGAACAAAGAGGGTTTTTGTTCTGCTGGAAAAAAACTTTTTGAACTAAGAAAATTTTTGAGACGTGCATAAGTGAGAGGTGCTTTTTCAGTGCGGCGCATAAATGAATAAGAGTTATCATTGTTTTCCTATACCCCTGTCCGGGACCGCGAAAAAAACGCGCATAAGTGAAAAACGCGCATAAAAGAGAGCGCGTATAAGTGAGAGGTTACTGTATACTATTTCAACATTTCCAGAAATTGATTATTAGTTAATCGATTAGATTTAGTTAAATTTTGATTCTAAGATTGAAGGCATCTGTCAGCGAATTTGAGAAAAATTGATTTTGAGATTCCAAAACATTTGGAATGTTAAAATTTGAATCAAAGACTAAAAAGTAGGCAGTAATTAAAATAAAATTTCTACTTTTTGGAACACTGATATAAGTGTGGCTTCAAACACCTTTTGTTAAATTTATTCGAAACCTAAAGTACTGATTATTCTCAAGCATGGAAAGCCTCCGCGCTTTTGCGCATGCGTCAGGCAGAGTTGATTTCATCAAAATAGGAATAAAGTGTAAAAAGGAGGAGGAAATGTTTGTATTTTATCTCGCACTACCTAACAAAGAAGTTCGGAAATACGCTCATCTTACTTTTTTTCTCTCTTAATACTTCTGAATTGGTCTCCTTCCCATGCTAGTAAAGAGATTGCTGTCCTGGCCTCTGCTTTCCTTCTTTTCTTTTTTCTGCCTTTCTGTACCTCTTTTGGGAATATAGATGGCGCCACGGAGACTAGTGTTTATTGTTTTGCTTTTCTCGAAAGCGCGGGCAAATTATTTTTCTCTGGCTAATTTCTACAGGGGTAAGTTCTTTTTGATTTTTACCTTATGAAAGCTTATTAATTAAGCTTGATGGCTAATATTTTGTTGCTCTTATTAGCGTTTTTAATGTTTTTTCCTTTTTCTTTTGACGTTTGTGCTTGTGGATTTGCTCCTGGTGGCTTTTTTGGGGAGTTCGGGCAATGAGAAGCTTTGTCTTGGCCTAAAGGCCTGCTTCTACAGAAAATTCCCTAAATATCCTTTTGAATCCATTACGAATAGTTTCTAGCCCTTGAAAAAGTGAACTAGAATGGATTCTTTGTTTTTGTTGTATGATTTTCGTTTACTTCAAATTACTATTGGATTGCTTGTATTCCTTTTTAAATTGTGGCTTTATTGGTATATCTGTCTATTGTTCTCTGTTTTTTGTTATGCTGCTGCAATGACGCATCTTAAACATTGTCGTAATTTTTCTAACTTCATTTCTTTTTTCAATTAAATTCTTTTATTCATTTTAATTTTTGTATAATATTAAAATAATTTTCTTGTCCAGTTTTAATTCTGCTTTCTTTTTAAATAATAATTTTATAAATTTTTTTTTTAAATCATTGATTGTTTGCATACTCATCTTACTTCATTGCTTGTCACCCCTTTCCATAGTAAAATTGTCCAAAAGTGCTAGTCCTGGCTTTTTGAAGAGAAATATCTATATAAATATTTGTTTTGTGTGGCTCCCAAAAAAACATGTTATTTAGCTATAGGATTTGGCATCATCTGTGGCAAGCAATGGATCACATGATTTCACTTTCTAAACGTAAATATACAATTGAGGTTGGGAAGGAAAGAGATTCGGAAATAAAAAAGATGGCTGTTATTTACGAAAAATAATTTGTTCTCCAGAAATGCCATGAACTTAAATTATTTGGAATATAATTCTTTGGAAAGGATTGAGTGTGAATTAAATACTTCAAAAACTTCTAAATATGAATTTATTTTGTCTACAAATACTCAATGAAAATAAGAATAAGGTATTTTTAATCATGAAACTTTTTTTCCTTTTAAGCAGTTTTTTAAAAGTTGGCGCGTTCATGATGAGCTTGGCAAAAATGTAGCTAGCGCAACCATAATTTATTTGCTAGGATACACAGTGTCCTCATTGCAGCGAGTGAAGTGAGCAGGGTTTGCACTGCAAACCTGTAGGACTGTTACGCAATCCTTTTGGGGATTGGCGAGAGTTAGTGAGCGAGCAGGGGGTAGAGCCCCCTAGTATTTCGTAAACGTAGCAGGAAGCTGTTGACTTTCAATTCATTATTTACATTGTTCTGTTCTAATAATTTTCTTCTCATGCAGATATCGACAAGAAGGCGGCATCTGAAGACGAGATACGGAATGCGGAGAGCATTTTCGACATGTACCAGATGAAGAAGCCCACGGCGAAGAGCAGTTCGAATAATAAGCCCAAACCTGTAGAAAAGAAGAACGACCAGGACTCGGACACGATTTACAGTTTCTTCGAGAAGGAAAACCTAGAGCCAGGAAACGGTGATTCGTGGTGATGGAAAGCATCGCCTATAAGATGTTTTCTGTTTCCTTAAATAAAATCTGATTTGAAACGAATCTGATTTACTCTGTTTGGATTTTTGGATTTTTCACTATAATTTAACGTAGGAAACATGAACAAACTTCCAAGTGCAACGCAGTCACTTATAGAGAGTAATTTTGAATAATTGTCATTCTTAAAAAGAGGTTATAATTTCCTTGTAAAGATGATGGGGAGAAAAAATTGAATACAACAAAAATTTACTTAGGATAGTTTAATTTAATTAAATTTTGTAGTGACATTAGGGCTATTTGGGAACAGACCTCGTAATTTCGAACTGTGGTCAGATGATGAGGACGATACCTTGCCCAACAGCCCCGTCTCCTAACTACCGCACCTCCATCGCCGGTAGGACGTTTGACCTCGGCAGATTGATCATGCACCAGGCCTCTATGCATGCCGGATCTGTCGTAGAATCGGATTTCGAACCAGCGACCGTCGCCGAATTCTAAAGTACACAATTGGTTGTCAGTCTCCTCGTCGAATTGTACGGAATCACAACAGTAGAACACTTTGCAATTTTCATCTGCATTGTTTCGAGGCCACTGTGACCTAGTGTAAGGTCGCGACCTCGGAACCAGAGGGTTCTAGGTTCTAAACCCGATTCCGCTAAATATCTGTTAAGTAGTGGGCATGTTGCATGCCAAGTCATATGTGGGGGGGGGTCAAACGTCCGCCCGTTGGCGTGGTTCTGAAGTTAGGATAGAGGAGCACCAGCTCAGGTGTCGTCTTCGTCATCTGACAGCGGTTCAAAATCATGAGTTTCGTTCCAAAATAGCCCTCGTGTTGCTTCAAAACGGGACGTTAATATAATTAAACTGAACTCTTCTATGTTTACGTTGATTTTTAAACTGTTTCCATTTTTCAAGCATAATATGGCCGTGTTGATAAAGTCATTTACATTACTGACCTATTTTTTGGTCTTGTTTTAACTTTTCCTTCATAGTAAATTTCGAGCAATGCGTTTTAACGTAAGCTGAGTTCGCTATGTCAGAATTCGGTAAAAATTTCTTTGCTCATATCTTATTTATTCTTGTGCACTTCATATTATTTGAGAAAAACGGTTGATGGAAACAAAAACAAAATATACAGAATTTGGTTCACGGAACCAATAGTGTTTTGTCACATATCAATCTGTTCGCAGAAGCTTTGCACCACATTAAGGTAAATATTAAGTCATTGATAGCTTGTCTTGCACTCGCTTTCGTTCGATGTCTATTTCCAACAGTTGTCGCGGAAGGTGAGAACATATACCATCTCAAAGAAGACCCTGGAATCTCCGATGAAAACAAACATGCCTTTTATTTACACTACTGAAACAACATTCACGTATTCACTCGTACCCGACTTGGTACATAAGCCATTTCAGAAGGTTCAATAACTCGATCCAAACTGGCTCTCTGAGAACTTCTCGGGTTGCAAGCCAGTGTTGTTTTTGTCAGGCATCTGGTTTGTTCCCAGTCTTCAGGAGTGTTGTCTCTCCCTCGCCGCTTCAAGAGTCCCTTTCCTCGGCATGGTTTCAGATATTAAGCAACAGAAATAATATACAGGGAGAGCACAAAGTCTTTCCCGATTATAAAAATTTATTGTGCGAAAACTATTGTAATCGGATAAATGTTTGCTTGTGTTAGGTAACGCTCACTTGAAGCGCCACCTGCAACTTAATCAAGAAATTAACCAGAATGAGTTAAGATATGAGTGGGAGAAGACGTCTCTCACTTTCTACAAGGATTTAATAATCCAATCATGCAGCAGCCACTCGTATCAGCAGTGGATCGTATTCCACAATATATCACCCGCCGTAGCAGTGGTCAACCTAAACCATCTGCCCTTGCAAAGTGATCAACGTACGAAACTGTATACAAAACAATCTGCCCTTGCAGAATAGTCAATCTGTGGACTGTATTTAATTAATCATCTGTACTTGCGGTTTAATAATCATAAAGTAAATTAATTTACCCACTATCCACCCTTGTGGAAAATCTTATTGTAAGCACCCACTCGATGTACGTGAAGTGATGTTCCACAACTTGTGATAATAATTGTGTTTCTATTTTATATTTATTATATTGAGTTGTTTCATTAAAGATTTATTTTCTAATATCGACGACTTTTCTATGCATAACACTCAACAACTTGGATGCATTGTAAGTGCTGTTATAAAGTTTTTAATGAGACCACTTACTTCAGTAGATTTCAACGTGTGTCTCCTTGGTAGCTGGGAAAATGCCAAAGCACTATTCTAGTCCTCTCAGTGTTCTGAATCGTTTCACACAGTATCCTTTGTCCTAGCCTTCAGTTCTTCAACCTCAGCAACTGGTGTGGCTAAGGGGTCTATTCTGGTACGCCCGGTTGGGTTGGGTTCCGTTGTTTGCGAGCGGAACCCAACCCAACCGGGGGTACCAGAATAGACTCCTAAGACTCTGGCTATGGTATAGTTTAGTCTAGCTATATTAACGTCCCGTTTTGAAGCAACACGAGGGCTATTTTGGGATGAACCTCGTAATTTTGAACCTCAGTCAGATGACATAGAAGCTATGCTGCTAAGAGAAGCTATGTTTGGCGTAATGCCAGCTTCTCACGAAAAAATTTCCCAATTATTAATTTGAATCCATTTCGAATAACGTTCTTAGCCATTGAAAAAATGGACTAGAATAGATTCCTTGTTTGCTTTTTTTCGATTACCTCTGAGTTTATCTTTGTTTTTTGGCTTTCTTTGTATGACATTGATTTCCATTGAACAAATAAATGTTTCACTTGAGTTTCCAACACATGTTACCCGAGTTGATTAATTTGACCTAAATGAGAATTTTCTTTTTAACTTAAACTTTCTTTTCAATTAAATTTTATTAATTTTTAATTTTAATTAATTAAACTAACAATGGGCTTCACCGTATATTAGGTATGCTCCCATTGAAGTCGGTAAGAAATCCTGTCTAATGAGGCCCTATTCATCTCTTTAGACTTTGCATTTGTAAAGAGACAGATATGTTCGCAGCAGAAATAATATACAGGATAGTTAAAAATCATCTCTATGTATATAGACGCTTGATAGTTGATTTTTTTTACTTTAATTTCTTATATCTGAAAACTACATTTTACTCCCAGGTTTTCAAAAATACTCTTTATCATATCGCTATGAAATTTTGCAGGCATATCTATACAAACAAATAAAGAAAATCATTCAAAATCGAAGCACTATGTGTTATGGTTTGTTTTCAGTGCTTGGTATCTTACTTATACATTTTAAGGAAAAGTATAAAATTTTAACAACTCAAAAAGTAAGTCAAACATTTCTGGATATTTACTATATTGCATGACTTTCCAAGTTATGTTGTTTGGGAGTGAATTCTCATAACCTTTGTTTGTATGAGTACTTTTTAAACACTTGGACTTTTTTAAAACTTTGCCAGAAAATCCTTGTTCGCCAATTTATTTACAGTTGACTAACGCTATATATGTATTTCCAATGCTTAAAATTATGAAACTGATTTCAAAATTCACATGTAAGAAGGAACAAGTCTTATGTAAGTTAGGTAAGCAAAAAAATCCTTTAATTGTTTGTTACGTCGTAAATAGTCGCAATTTGACCACTTTTGAGATGATTTTCCGTTGTTAAATATCCAATAATACTTTAAACATTTTAACCGACCTATTTTTAATAATCAGTCAATAATGAATTCTTTAGATTTTTCATCTTCTTCGTCATACTATAAACAAACCAAGGAAAATCCAAGCACTATGTGTTATGGTTTGGTTTCAGTGCTTGGTATCTTGCTGATACTTTTTAGGAAAAAGTATAATATTTTAACAACTCAAAAAGGAAGTCAAACACTCTTGGATATTTTGCTATATTTAATGTTTTTGGGGAGTGAATTTTCATAACATTTGTTTGTATGAGTCTTGGGCTTTTTTTAAACTTTGCCAGAACGCAAAATCCTTGCTCGCCACTTTATTCATAATTGACTTACATCATACAAGGTTCCCACTTATATCCGTTACACCCCCTTAACTTCTAAACGGTGACAGCTTAGGCCATAAAGTTGGTGTCTAGGTATAGTAAAAAGACTATGTGCTAGTCGATGAGACAACTTACAACACCATCTATCGGCAAATTTTGGTATTAGCGGTTCTATCTCGTAAACGGTGAAAAATATTAGAAGAAAGTCAATTAGAAAGTTGTAGAGCACTCTATATTTAGTATGAAAAGATACCTTGTGCATATTAACACTCAAAACAGAATGTAAAAAATGAACATTTGTTTGATTGTGATTTTTAGCACTATGGCGTCGTGAAACGCGAGCGAAGCGGGAAATCCATTCCAGAGTGCAAATGTGTATAGCGGTTAAGTTAACGGAGAGTATTTTGAGCAATATAAATAAATGATCCAGAAGACAGGGACTTGTTTCAGTTTCTTTCTTCCACTCTTTATGATATGACAATTTTCGAAATCGTGACCAAACAAATGTTCATTTTTTGCATTGTGTTTTGAGTATTAATGTGCGCAAGGTATCTTTTCGTACTAAATCGAGAGTGCTCTACAACTTTCTAATTGACTTTTTTCTCGTATCTTTCACCGTTTACGAGATAGGACCGCTAATTCCGAAATTTGCCGATAGATGGCGTTGTATGTTATCTCATGGAGTAGCGCATAGCCTTTTTACTGTACCTAGACACCAACTTTATGGCCTAAGCTGTCACCGTTTAGAAGTTAAGGGGGGGGGGGTCTAAAGGATATAAGTGGGAACCCTATATATGCATTTGCAATGCTTAAAATTGTCACACTGATTTAAAAATTCATATTTAGGAAGGAACATGTCTTATGTGAGTTAGTTAAGGGAAAAAAATCTATCAAATTCTTTAAGTGTGACATCGTAATTAGTCGCAATTTGACTACTTTTGAGACGATTTTCTGTTTAATTGACTTATTTTTAATAATCAATCAATAATGAATTCATTGTATTTTTTTGTCTTCTTCGTCATGCTGTAAGCAAACCAAGAAATAGTGTCTAAAAATCAATCATGATGAACTTCATTGTTTCCCTTAATTATCCGTAAACGAATTCCATTGTAATCCATTTTACGCGCCATTAAACGGCTTTTTCATCTTGATTTTAGTCTCTGTTATCGGTTGGAATAAAGAATTCCCGGTTAATGATCGTGCTCAGACTTTATGAAAGCCGAAAGTTCTTTAATAATTCGACTGCAGTTGTTAATTAAAGGCATAAATCTCACTGCTTGTTTGATTAGAAGCTCGCCCGGCCGAAAATAGTGTCGTTTCCCCAGTCTACGAATTCTTGCAGTGTGTAAATAAGTTCGATTCATTAACAATGTAACATTAATGGTATAACTTTAAGTAAATTAGCAAATCTAATATTAAGAATATAATTAATTATGTACCATTTCATTTGGTTTATAATATATTAAATATGTTTTATAGATGAGTGAAATGTGTTGCATAATCAATTCTATGTGTGTACTTTCTAATACAGCAGTTTCTAACATAAGTAAAGTAACTGGATATTCTGGATTGCTTGTGGAAATCAGTATAAAATATGTTCCGAATTCAAATAAATACTTTTTTAACTGTCTAATATTTAAAATATAAGTAATTAATTTATATTACAAATTTGTAAGAATATTTTTTAGATTTAGGTAGTTTTATCAAAAAATAGCCTCTGAAAAATTTTTCTGTTAAATAAAATATGGTAATATTATTTTAGTGGAAAGCAGCATTTCAGTATCATAATTCCTTTGGGAGTAATTAATATAAGTTACCATTAGTGTCAATAGGGAGTGAAAAATTTGCAAACCATGTAGTTCTGCGTGTTGCTATTAAATTCTTCTAACATTATTCCTTCCGTCTTCATTTCATGGAGATATAACCATAAAAGAATGAATTACTCCGCCCAGCCAAGGCATGCGGATAACCTGAAAGACCCGGCCGCCGCGACAATTTATCGGACACTGTGGCCCTCCCATAATAGCCCTTATTACGAGCGGCTCATGCGACGACCCCTCAGACATAGGTACGATCCGTCATCGGCTGGGAGGTAGTTGAACCCCCACCATTACTATATCCCACCGGGAAGCGTGATTCAACTTACTTCTACGGCAGGTTCTACGAGGCGTGTCCGGAAAGTAAGTACTGTTTTGGAAAAACTCCCATAAAAAATGTTTTTTCAAAACAAAATTTATTTTTACATGAAAGAGCATTTCGTAAACTATTTTTCTACATAGTTACTACCATTGTTCAGACATTTGTCATAGCGAGAAACCAACTTGTCTATACTCTCTTCAAAGAAAGATGCCGTCAGTGAAGACAGCCACTGCTGAACACCGTTTTTTGAGTCGTCATCGCTGTCAAAGCGCCTACCTCTAAAATCACGCTTCAAGTTCAAGAACAAACCCAAGTTTCATCACCGATCAAAATTTTGTTTAGGAATTCATTGCCCTCTTCACTGCAGCGGATACGAAATTTCAAAGCACTGCCAAGTCATTTCGTTTTGTGGACATCCGTAAGCATTTTCGGAACCCAACAGGAACACAATTTGTGATAATTTAAGCGATTCGTGACAATCTCATGTAAAACAGTTTTTGAAATTTGTGGAAACTCATCAAAAAGCATTCTTATTGTGAACCGTCTGTTTTCACGAATTTTCTCATTCATTTTTGCAACCAAACCATCATTGACAACAGAAGGTCGCCCACTCCGTGCGGAGTCATGAATTGGTGTGTCCATCATCAAATTGTCGAACCCACTTTCTAACCATTCCATCAGTCATTACATTTTCACCATAAATCTCTACAAGTTGACGATGAATTTCAGCTGGCTTAACTTTCTTTGCGTTCAAAAACCGTATTACAGAATGCACTTCACAGTCGGCGGGATCAGCAATCGTCTTAAACATTTTGAACTCTTACTAACACATGTGAACACAACACAATCCGGCTGCAATGGCGTCAGTGGACAGACAACGAACCAGAGACACGTGTGCAAATGCGCGGAACTGCGACACTAGCGCTGCGGTGGCGGTAGAGCGAAACGGTACTTACTTTCCGGACACGCCTCGTATAGGATG
>BGPR01048374.1:0-11564 GCA_013235015.1 Araneus ventricosus | reverse complement strand
CATCCTATACGAGGCGTGTCCGGAAAGTAAGTACCGTTTCGCTCTACCGCCACCGCAGCGCTAGTGTCGCAGTTCCGCGCATTTGCACACGTGTCTCTGGTTCGTTGTCTGTCCACTGACGCCATTGCAGCCGGATTGTGTTGTGTTCACATGTGTTAGTAAGAGTTCAAAATGTTTAAGACGATTGCTGATCCCGCCGACTGTGAAGTGCATTCTGTAATACGGTTTTTGAACGCAAAGAAAGTTAAGCCAGCTGAAATTCATCGTCAACTTGTAGAGATTTATGGTGAAAATGTAATGACTGATGGAATGGTTAGAAAGTGGGTTCGACAATTTGATGATGGACACACCAATTCATGACTCCGCACGGAGTGGGCGACCTTCTGTTGTCAATGATGGTTTGGTTGCAAAAATGAATGAGAAAATTCGTGAAAACAGACGGTTCACAATAAGAATGCTTTTTGATGAGTTTCCACAAATTTCAAAAACTGTTTTACATGAGATTGTCACGAATCGCTTAAATTATCACAAATTGTGTTCCTGTTGGGTTCCGAAAATGCTTACGGATGTCCACAAAACGAAATGACTTGGCAGTGCTTTGAAATTTCGTATCCGCTGCAGTGAAGAGGGCAATGAATTCCTAAACAAAATTTTGATCGGTGATGAAACTTGGGTTTGTTCTTGAACTTGAAGCGTGATTTTAGAGGTAGGCGCTTTGACAGCGATGACGACTCAAAAAACGGTGTTCAGCAGTGGCTGTCTTCACTGACGGCATCTTTCTTTGAAGAGAGTATAGACAAGTTGGTTTCTCGCTATGACAAATGTCTGAACAATGGTAGTAACTATGTAGAAAAATAGTTTACGAAATGCTCTTTCATGTAAAAATAAATTTTGTTTTGAAAAAACATTTTTTATGGGAGTTTTTCCAAAACAGTACTTACTTTCCGGACACGCCTCGTAGAACCTGCCGTAGAAGTAAGTTGAATCACGCTTCCCGGTGGGATATAGTAATGGTGGGGGTTCAACTACCTCCCAGCCGATGACGGATCGTACCTATGTCTGAGGGGTCGTCGCATGAGCCGCTCGTAATAAGGGCTATTATGGGAGGGCCACAGTGTCCGATAAATTGTCGCGGCGGCCGGGTCTTTCAGGTTATCCGCATGCCTTGGCTGGGCGGAGTAATTCATTCTTTTATGGTTATATCTCCATGAAATGAAGACGGAAGGAATAATGTTAGAAGAATTTAATAGCAACACGCAGAACTACATGGTTTGCAAATTTTTCACTCCCTATTGACACTAATGGTAACTTATATTAATTACTCCCAAAGGAATTATGATACTGAAATGCTGCTTTCCACTAAAATAATATTACCATATTTTATTTAACAGAAAAATTTTTCAGAGGCTATTTTTTGATAAAACTACCTAAATCTAAAAAATATTCTTACAAATTTGTAATATAAATTAATTACTTATATTTTAAATATTAGACAGTTAAAAAAGTATTTATTTGAATTCGGAACATATTTTATACTGATTTCCACAAGCAATCCAGAATATCCAGTTACTTTACTTATGTTAGAAACTGCTGTATTAGAAAGTACACACATAGAATTGATTATGCAACACATTTCACTCATCTATAAAACATATTTAATATATTATAAACCAAATGAAATGGTACATAATTAATTATATTCTTAATATTAGATTTGCTAATTTACTTAAAGTTATACCATTAATGTTACATTGTTAATGAATCGAACTTATTTACACACTGCAAGAATTCGTAGACTGGGGAAACGACACTATTTTCGGCCGGGCGAGCTTCTAATCAAACAAGCAGTGAGATTTATGCCTTTAATTAACAACTGCAGTCGAATTATTAAAGAACTTTCGGCTTTCATAAAGTCTGAGCACGATCATTAACCGGGAATTCTTTATTCCAACCGATAACAGAGACTAAAATCAAGATGAAAAAGCCGTTTAATGGCGCGTAAAATGGATTACAATGGAATTCGTTTACGGATAATTAAGGGAAACAATGAAGTTCATCATGATTGATTTTTAGACACTATTTCTTGGTTTGCTTACAGCATGACGAAGAAGACAAAAAAATACAATGAATTCATTATTGATTGATTATTAAAAATAAGTCAATTAAACAGAAAATCGTCTCAAAAGTAGTCAAATTGCGACTAATTACGATGTCACACTTAAAGAATTTGATAGATTTTTTTCCCTTAACTAACTCACATAAGACATGTTCCTTCCTAAATATGAATTTTTAAATCAGTGTGACAATTTTAAGCATTGCAAATGCATATATAGGGTTCCCACTTATATCCTTTAGACCCCCCCCCCCTTAACTTCTAAACGGTGACAGCTTAGGCCATAAAGTTGGTGTCTAGGTACAGTAAAAAGGCTATGCGCTACTCCATGAGATAACATACAACGCCATCTATCGGCAAATTTCGGAATTAGCGGTCCTATCTCGTAAACGGTGAAAGATACGAGAAAAAAGTCAATTAGAAAGTTGTAGAGCACTCTCGATTTAGTACGAAAAGATACCTTGCGCACATTAATACTCAAAACACAATGCAAAAAATGAACATTTGTTTGGTCACGATTTCGAAAATTGTCATATCATAAAGAGTGGAAGAAAGAAACTGAAACAAGTCCCTGTCTTCTGGATCATTTATTTATATTGCTCAAAATACTCTCCGTTAACTTAACCGCTATACACATTTGCACTCTGGAATGGATTTCCCGCTTCGCTCGCGTTTCACGACGCCATAGTGCTAAAAATCACAATCAAACAAATGTTCATTTTTTACATTCTGTTTTGAGTGTTAATATGCACAAGGTATCTTTTCATACTAAATATAGAGTGCTCTACAACTTTCTAATTGACTTTCTTCTAATATTTTTCACCGTTTACGAGATAGAACCGCTAATACCAAAATTTGCCGATAGATGGTGTTGTAAGTTGTCTCATCGACTAGCACATAGTCTTTTTACTATACCTAGACACCAACTTTATGGCCTAAGCTGTCACCGTTTAGAAGTTAAGGGGGTGTAACGGATATAAGTGGGAACCTTGTATGATGTAAGTCAATTATGAATAAAGTGGCGAGCAAGGATTTTGCGTTCTGGCAAAGTTTAAAAAAAGCCCAAGACTCATACAAACAAATGTTATGAAAATTCACTCCCCAAAAACATTAAATATAGCAAAATATCCAAGAGTGTTTGACTTCCTTTTTGAGTTGTTAAAATATTATACTTTTTCCTAAAAAGTATCAGCAAGATACCAAGCACTGAAACCAAACCATAACACATAGTGCTTGGATTTTCCTTGGTTTGTTTATAGTATGACGAAGAAGATGAAAAATCTAAAGAATTCATTATTGACTGATTATTAAAAATAGGTCGGTTAAAATGTTTAAAGTATTATTGGATATTTAACAACGGAAAATCATCTCAAAAGTGGTCAAATTGCGACTATTTACGACGTAACAAACAATTAAAGGATTTTTTTGCTTACCTAACTTACATAAGACTTGTTCCTTCTTACATGTGAATTTTGAAATCAGTTTCATAATTTTAAGCATTGGAAATACATATATAGCGTTAGTCAACTGTAAATAAATTGGCGAACAAGGATTTTCTGGCAAAGTTTTAAAAAAGTCCAAGTGTTTAAAAAGTACTCATACAAACAAAGGTTATGAGAATTCACTCCCAAACAACATAACTTGGAAAGTCATGCAATATAGTAAATATCCAGAAATGTTTGACTTACTTTTTGAGTTGTTAAAATTTTATACTTTTCCTTAAAATGTATAAGTAAGATACCAAGCACTGAAAACAAACCATAACACATAGTGCTTCGATTTTGAATGATTTTCTTTATTTGTTTGTATAGATATGCCTGCAAAATTTCATAGCGATATGATAAAGAGTATTTTTGAAAACCTGGGAGTAAAATGTAGTTTTCAGATATAAGAAATTAAAGTAAAAAAAATCAACTATCAAGCGTCTATATACATAGAGATGATTTTTAACTATCCTGTATATTATTTCTGCTGCGAACATATCTGTCTCTTTACAAATGCAAAGTCTAAAGAGATGAATAGGGCCTCATTAGACAGGATTTCTTACCGACTTCAATGGGAGCATACCTAATATACGGTGAAGCCCATTGTTAGTTTAATTAATTAAAATTAAAAATTAATAAAATTTAATTGAAAAGAAAGTTTAAGTTAAAAAGAAAATTCTCATTTAGGTCAAATTAATCAACTCGGGTAACATGTGTTGGAAACTCAAGTGAAACATTTATTTGTTCAATGGAAATCAATGTCATACAAAGAAAGCCAAAAAACAAAGATAAACTCAGAGGTAATCGAAAAAAAGCAAACAAGGAATCTATTCTAGTCCATTTTTTCAATGGCTAAGAACGTTATTCGAAATGGATTCAAATTAATAATTGGGAAATTTTTTCGTGAGAAGCTGGCATTACGCCAAACATAGCTTCTCTTAGCAGCATAGCTTCTATGTCATCTGACTGAGGTTCAAAATTACGAGGTTCATCCCAAAATAGCCCTCGTGTTGCTTCAAAACGGGACGTTAATATAGCTAGACTAAACTATACCATAGCCAGAGTCTTAGGAGTCTATTCTGGTACCCCCGGTTGGGTTGGGTTCCGCTCGCAAACAACGGAACCCAACCCAACCGGGCGTACCAGAATAGACCCCTTAGCCACACCAGTTGCTGAGGTTGAAGAACTGAAGGCTAGGACAAAGGATACTGTGTGAAACGATTCAGAACACTGAGAGGACTAGAATAGTGCTTTGGCATTTTCCCAGCTACCAAGGAGACACACGTTGAAATCTACTGAAGTAAGTGGTCTCATTAAAAACTTTATAACAGCACTTACAATGCATCCAAGTTGTTGAGTGTTATGCATAGAAAAGTCGTCGATATTAGAAAATAAATCTTTAATGAAACAACTCAATATAATAAATATAAAATAGAAACACAATTATTATCACAAGTTGTGGAACATCACTTCACGTACATCGAGTGGGTGCTTACAATAAGATTTTCCACAAGGGTGGATAGTGGGTAAATTAATTTACTTTATGATTATTAAACCGCAAGTACAGATGATTAATTAAATACAGTCCACAGATTGACTATTCTGCAAGGGCAGATTGTTTTGTATACAGTTTCGTACGTTGATCACTTTGCAAGGGCAGATGGTTTAGGTTGACCACTGCTACGGCGGGTGATATATTGTGGAATACGATCCACTGCTGATACGAGTGGCTGCTGCATGATTGGATTATTAAATCCTTGTAGAAAGTGAGAGACGTCTTCTCCCACTCATATCTTAACTCATTCTGGTTAATTTCTTGATTAAGTTGCAGGTGGCGCTTCAAGTGAGCGTTACCTAACACAAGCAAACATTTATCCGATTACAATAGTTTTCGCACAATAAATTTTTATAATCGGGAAAGACTTTGTGCTCTCCCTGTATATTATTTCTGTTGCTTAATATCTGAAACCATGCCGAGGAAAGGGACTCTTGAAGCGGCGAGGGAGAGACAACACTCCTGAAGACTGGGAACAAACCAGATGCCTGACAAAAACAACACTGGCTTGCAACCCGAGAAGTTCTCAGAGAGCCAGTTTGGATCGAGTTATTGAACCTTCTGAAATGGCTTATGTACCAAGTCGGGTACGAGTGAATACGTGAATGTTGTTTCAGTAGTGTAAATAAAAGGCATGTTTGTTTTCATCGGAGATTCCAGGGTCTTCTTTGAGATGGTATATGTTCTCACCTTCCGCGACAACTGTTGGAAATAGACATCGAACGAAAGCGAGTGCAAGACAAGCTATCAATGACTTAATATTTACCTTAATGTGGTGCAAAGCTTCTGCGAACAGATTGATATATGACAAAACACTCTATTGGTTCCGTGGACCAAATTCTGTATATTGTTTTTGTTTCCATCAACCGTTTTTCTCAAATAATATGAAGTGCACAAGAATAAATAAGATATGAGCAAAGAAATTTTTACCGAATTCTGACATAGCGAACTCAGCTTACGTTAAAACGCATTGCTCGAAATTTACTATGAAGGAAAAGTTAAAACAAGACCAAAAAATAGGTCAGTAATGTAAATGACTTTATCAACACGGCCATATTATGCTTGAAAAATGGAAACAGTTTAAAAATCAACGTAAACATAGAAGAGTTCAGTTTAATTATATTAACGTCCCGTTTTGAAGCAACACGAGGGCTATTTTGGAACGAAACTCATGATTTTGAACCGCTGTCAGATGACGAAGACGACACCTGAGCTGGTGCTCCTCTATCCTAACTTCAGAACCACGCCAACGGGCGGACGTTTGACCCCCCCCCACATATGACTTGGCATGCAACATGCCCACTACTTAACAGATATTTAGCGGAATCGGGTTTAGAACCTAGAACCCTCTGGTTCCGAGGTCGCGACCTTACACTAGGTCACAGTGGCCTCGAAACAATGCAGATGAAAATTGCAAAGTGTTCTACTGTTGTGATTCCGTACAATTCGACGAGGAGACTGACAACCAATTGTGTACTTTAGAATTCGGCGACGGTCGCTGGTTCGAAATCCGATTCTACGACAGATCCGGCATGCATAGAGGCCTGGTGCATGATCAATCTGCCGAGGTCAAACGTCCTACCGGCGATGGAGGTGCGGTAGTTAGGAGACGGGGCTGTTGGGCAAGGTATCGTCCTCATCATCTGACCACAGTTCGAAATTACGAGGTCTGTTCCCAAATAGCCCTAATGTCACTACAAAATTTAATTAAATTAAACTATCCTAAGTAAATTTTTGTTGTATTCAATTTTTTCTCCCCATCATCTTTACAAGGAAATTATAACCTCTTTTTAAGAATGACAATTATTCAAAATTACTCTCTATAAGTGACTGCGTTGCACTTGGAAGTTTGTTCATGTTTCCTACGTTAAATTATAGTGAAAAATCCAAAAATCCAAACAGAGTAAATCAGATTCGTTTCAAATCAGATTTTATTTAAGGAAACAGAAAACATCTTATAGGCGATGCTTTCCATCACCACGAATCACCGTTTCCTGGCTCTAGGTTTTCCTTCTCGAAGAAACTGTAAATCGTGTCCGAGTCCTGGTCGTTCTTCTTTTCTACAGGTTTGGGCTTATTATTCGAACTGCTCTTCGCCGTGGGCTTCTTCATCTGGTACATGTCGAAAATCCTCTCCGCATTCCGTATCTCGTCTTCAGATGCCGCCTTCTTGTCGATATCTGCATGAGAAGAAAATTATTAGAACAGAACAATGTAAATAATGAATTGAAAGTCAACAGCTTCCTGCTACGTTTACGAAATACTAGGGGGCTCTACCCCCTGCTCGCTCACTAACTCTCGCCAATCCCCAAAAGGATTGCGTAACAGTCCTACAGGTTTGCAGTGCAAACCCTGCTCACTTCACTCGCTGCAATGAGGACACTGTGTATCCTAGCAAATAAATTATGGTTGCGCTAGCTACATTTTTGCCAAGCTCATCATGAACGCGCCAACTTTTAAAAAACTGCTTAAAAGGAAAAAAAGTTTCATGATTAAAAATACCTTATTCTTATTTTCATTGAGTATTTGTAGACAAAATAAATTCATATTTAGAAGTTTTTGAAGTATTTAATTCACACTCAATCCTTTCCAAAGAATTATATTCCAAATAATTTAAGTTCATGGCATTTCTGGAGAACAAATTATTTTTCGTAAATAACAGCCATCTTTTTTATTTCCGAATCTCTTTCCTTCCCAACCTCAATTGTATATTTACGTTTAGAAAGTGAAATCATGTGATCCATTGCTTGCCACAGATGATGCCAAATCCTATAGCTAAATAACATGTTTTTTTGGGAGCCACACAAAACAAATATTTATATAGATATTTCTCTTCAAAAAGCCAGGACTAGCACTTTTGGACAATTTTACTATGGAAAGGGGTGACAAGCAATGAAGTAAGATGAGTATGCAAACAATCAATGATTTAAAAAAAAAATTTATAAAATTATTATTTAAAAAGAAAGCAGAATTAAAACTGGACAAGAAAATTATTTTAATATTATACAAAAATTAAAATGAATAAAAGAATTTAATTGAAAAAAGAAATGAAGTTAGAAAAATTACGACAATGTTTAAGATGCGTCATTGCAGCAGCATAACAAAAAACAGAGAACAATAGACAGATATACCAATAAAGCCACAATTTAAAAAGGAATACAAGCAATCCAATAGTAATTTGAAGTAAACGAAAATCATACAACAAAAACAAAGAATCCATTCTAGTTCACTTTTTCAAGGGCTAGAAACTATTCGTAATGGATTCAAAAGGATATTTAGGGAATTTTCTGTAGAAGCAGGCCTTTAGGCCAAGACAAAGCTTCTCATTGCCCGAACTCCCCAAAAAAGCCACCAGGAGCAAATCCACAAGCACAAACGTCAAAAGAAAAAGGAAAAAACATTAAAAACGCTAATAAGAGCAACAAAATATTAGCCATCAAGCTTAATTAATAAGCTTTCATAAGGTAAAAATCAAAAAGAACTTACCCCTGTAGAAATTAGCCAGAGAAAAATAATTTGCCCGCGCTTTCGAGAAAAGCAAAACAATAAACACTAGTCTCCGTGGCGCCATCTATATTCCCAAAAGAGGTACAGAAAGGCAGAAAAAAGAAAAGAAGGAAAGCAGAGGCCAGGACAGCAATCTCTTTACTAGCATGGGAAGGAGACCAATTCAGAAGTATTAAGAGAGAAAAAAAGTAAGATGAGCGTATTTCCGAACTTCTTTGTTAGGTAGTGCGAGATAAAATACAAACATTTCCTCCTCCTTTTTACACTTTATTCCTATTTTGATGAAATCAACTCTGCCTGACGCATGCGCAAAAGCGCGGAGGCTTTCCATGCTTGAGAATAATCAGTACTTTAGGTTTCGAATAAATTTAACAAAAGGTGTTTGAAGCCACACTTATATCAGTGTTCCAAAAAGTAGAAATTTTATTTTAATTACTGCCTACTTTTTAGTCTTTGATTCAAATTTTAACATTCCAAATGTTTTGGAATCTCAAAATCAATTTTTCTCAAATTCGCTGACAGATGCCTTCAATCTTAGAATCAAAATTTAACTAAATCTAATCGATTAACTAATAATCAATTTCTGGAAATGTTGAAATAGTATACAGTAACCTCTCACTTATACGCGCTCTCTTTTATGCGCGTTTTTCACTTATGCGCGTTTTTTTCGCGGTCCCGGACAGGGGTATAGGAAAACAATGATAACTCTTATTCATTTATGCGCCGCACTGAAAAAGCACCTCTCACTTATGCACGTCTCAAAAATTTTCTTAGTTCAAAAAGTTTTTTTCCAGCAGAACAAAAACCCTCTTTGTTCTGCTTCTAGGAATGCATTCCCTCGCCCTTACCCTATTGTTCAAATTCGAGGAACACATGCCTCTAACTTATAGACAGGATTGAACGTGGGGGTTCTTGTGACTGACGCCAGTAAAAGTCGCATTTATACAGCAGCCAATAAGAGAGGTTAGTACTGTACGTAGCATGTGGCATTGAACGCTAACGAAAGAACCATCATTGGAGTTTTGATTAGATGGTTACGCTTTAAAATGACGAAAAGAGAGAAATTTATTTTGAAGATTTGGAAAAGGCTGTCTTATCAGTTTTAAACTTAAAATTTTAGTGGAATGAAGTTATGTTGAAATAAACTTTTGAATAAATACCCAAAAGTGTATGCCAAGAAGTTTTAAATTTCTGATTGTTGAAAATAATTTTGATTTTTAATCATCTTTGGATTATAAATATTACCTTTCAAATTTCTTTCTAACATTTACATATATATCTGTGCTACCAGAAAATTTTAATTGTAGAAACTGATGAAAAATTAATTTTAGGAGTTCGTGTAATTTCAAATAATTTAAATTTACTTTTATTAATTAATGTACTTATAATTTCCTAATATTAACAGAAACGGATAACTACGGCAAGCGTGTGAAGCGAGCTGTTTTCACATAGTGATCCCGAAAGAATCGCGTGATTCTTTGGTGTCGGTGAGAGGAGCGAGCAGGGGGTGTTATATATATATATATAAAGATTTTATAACAACTGTGCTAGGACACCCAGTGTCTTCATGTAGCGAGCAGGGGGCAGAGCCCCTAGTCATTGGAGTTTTGATTAAATGGTTACGCTTTAAAATGACGAAAAGAGAGAAATTGTCGCATTCGTTTAAAATGGATGTTAATAAAAAATTCGAAGAAAATACTTGCACCTCGAAAAAAGCTATAGCGGAGCATTTTAATGTCCGAGAATCGACACTGAGAGAGATTTTTAAAAAACTGGATCATTTCCAATTTCTTTGTGTTCTTAAAAATAATTAACGGAAGTTATACATTTTTAAACTAATCTTATTTACATTTTTCAGTAGTATATACATAGTATTAATTAACAATAGATGTACACTGTATTGATGTTTTACTTTTAAGCTCCCTTTTGTGATTCTTCACTTATGCGCGTGTTTTCCGCTGTCCCCTGCGCCCGCGCATATGTGAGAGATTACTGTGTTAAGAACGAGAGCATACAGGTGTACAAAATTTTAGAAATCTGGCGCAATGGGAAGTAAGTGAAAAATCGCTTACAAAATTCTGTCTTTACAAAAATGAAATAAGGCAAGTTAAATAAAAGTGTGATAAAAAAAAGAATACATTTAGGCTGATATTTTCACACTGCGCGACATCTTTCTTCGAAGAACGAAATATCACGGAAAGAGAAGAGCGAAGACACGAAAATGAAGAATTTGAAATTTAAAAAACTCGTTATTTAAAATAAAATGAAGAAAAATCCATTCAATGGTTGTAAAAATTAAATGCAGTTCTTAAGATAAAACATAAATATATGTGGTTAAAAATGTTATAACCTTTCTCACTAGTATTATTACTTTCTCGTGTACGAAGTACGCAAAGAGAAAGTTTTGTGCAAATCGTCAAACAATCTCCTCGTTATAACCCTTAAATGCCCGATTTTTTAAAAATAGATTTTTTAAAAATAGATTTTTTAATGTTTTTTGACTTTCATTTCTTGAATCAAAGATGGGAAAAAAACTTATTTTAAGTATGGTTTATGAATAAAATAGTTTGCTGCCAACTGACAACACTGGGCTTTATTTCAGGAAAAAAATTTCCTTTATAAAATTCTATAATGTCAAACTCGGATGAAATTTAATAAATAATAATACGTATAAAGAAATTTCCTTCAACATTGCAGAAACAAATGGTATTTTCAAGCGTACAAAGTAAAAAAAAGATGCAGCCTCAAGTGAAAAACATAAATTTATTTTTATTTTTTATCAACACTCATGCTGCCATTTATATGTTGTAATTTGATTTAATAAAAATTTCAGCATGTATCCTACTGGCAACACAGACATTAGAGCTTCAGTCTTATTTTGAAGATTTTAGAAGACAAAAAAAGA
>BGPR01048373.1:0-11564 GCA_013235015.1 Araneus ventricosus | reverse complement strand
AATAGTTTAGAGTCAAAAGAAGATATAAAACTCTTTCAAAGTCACCTACAGCATTTTTACAGTACTATTTATGTTTCGGATATTTACTGGAAATACCCATTTGCGCAGTTATCATTCTAAATTTTCCCGAAAAGACCCGAAAAAGGCTAGTTTTTGCAAAGAACTAACAAAATAAGGCACTTTCTATGAAATATAAATAAACAAAAGAGATGCGTTGATATCCTCGAATACCACGCTTTATAAAGCTATTGTTATCCTTATATTTCCCCTCCAAAACAAGTATAGATGGTAGATTAGGTCTATAAGAAAGATGAACGCTTTCAACGAAAGAATTGATAGCTATTATGATATTGAATGTAAGATGTGGGTGAATATTATCCATGAAAGTTTATAATAAAATGAGAAAATTCTGCATTGGAAGTTTTGATACAAGTTGTCTGCTGGTTCATCGTGCATTTGCAAAAGGGAAAGGTTAGGTTATTAGGTTAGAAACAAAATACTTTCTATAAAATAAATAAACAAAAACGTACGTAAAAACATTTGAAAAAAGGCTGTTCCAAAAAGAGGATAATAAATTTATTATTATTGCATGCATAATTTTGTACTTTGTCATATAAATGCATAATTTTTCTCTTGATATTACTTAAATATTATTATAATAATTAATTAATAGAATAGAATAATATTACTTGATATATTTAATTGCATAATAATTTAATATTAAGTAATATTATTACAATGTATTTATATTATATATTATAATAATTTGCTTAATATTTTTAGAAAATTATATATAGTAATAATATATAAATTTTCATTCAAATATTTATAAATCGAATATAATAATTCGAATATTAAATTTTATTCGAATTATTATATATTATAAGGCCATATTATATATTATTAAAAGTCATATTTTTATTATATATATAAAGACCATATTCGCCAACGATATGGTTAAATTATAGCTTCTGTAATAAAGAAATGATTTCCTATCTTAATTGAGAAATGATACTTTTATATGATCATACCAAAGGATGTAGCTCTCTTTCCAGAGGTACCCCGGGAAAAGAATTTAAATTCTCCAATCGAATGTATCAACTCTTTGGTAACAACGTCAATATAAACAAAGTACATGTGATTCAGATAACCACAAAACTCCTTTTCGTGCCAGTACGAGGAAAATAATGGCATCAGCAATATTTGTTGTGGATGGGGTTCATAATATTTAAAATTAAGGTTAATTATCTATAAGTGAAACTGAATAAAAAGACCGATTCCAAGCAAACTGAAGCATGGATTATTTTCATTTAGCGAAAGGTTTTATCACATATGAATACGTTCATATCGAAAAAGAAATCATACTATAGTAATCAACAGTAATAAATTAAATTGACGTATAACATACATAAAGGAAAAGCCGGAAAAGAAACTTGCGAATCTTAACAAATTCCAAATTGCATTTGTGTTTTCAGATTCAAAAGTAGCTTGGCAATTCTTAATATCATGGATGCAACCAGATGCAACAGATATAAATTTAACCAATTGCAAACGATTCGTGAGAAAGTTTTGTTTTGAAGGGAATATGTTAAATTTAATATAACAGGAACTATTTATTAGAACTATTTATAACAGAGCATTTGTTGTGAAACTAGAAGTTTCAAACCTAATTTTAATATATTAAACGATTTAAACATTTTTTGCTACGATACTACACGAAGTGTAAGCCACAAGATTTTTCTTATCTCACACACTGCTATTATATTAGACTTAAGTTCTCATTAGTATTTATCTCACGCACATATTTTGATATATACCAAATTCCTTTGACATTTTTTGTAGGTGTAGAAAATGTCTCTGCAAATCTCTTTACTCAGAATTCAGATGTCAAATTCTACCTTTGAATCTTCTAATGTTCTTAAACTCAGTACCTCATACAGAATGTGACAGCAATGTATCCCTAAAATCCTTCTTAAAATCTATTATTGTCGTATATACTATAATCTCTTCGCATCTCAACAGAATGCTGTAGAAACAATGGCAAGAATACGGAGAGGCTTAACTCGCACCAAAGTAAGTCATGGAAAATTGCCAAGTTATTTCCGTATCGATTTTAAGCAACCCTAATTCAACTTAACAACGCATCTAGAAAGAAGTTTCGGGAGCTTATGCTCTTTCTAAACTTAAAGCGAACAAATGTTTGTAAGAATCAATTAAATTTAGTCATATGTATAATTGTAAAAAGAAATTAACATTACTCATTTTGTTTGTAAAGCTACATTAAAATATCGTAAGTGTTCTCCGTAGAATGTTTTAGTATACAACCACATAAGTATGATATGAAAACAAAAATGCATTTGTGTCATGCTGCCAAATATGTTCGCGATTGGTATAAAAAATATGGGTCTTAAAATCATCCAAAAGTATATTTGCGAGGGACAGATTATCTCAGTTATTTTTTAATTCCGCAGTTTTAATGTTTTCCGGCGATTACTTCAGAAAATATTTTTTATGTAAAACGACACTGGCCCATCTTAAAATTCAAATAAACAGGTATTCGATACTTTTACTGAACGGAATGGCAACGTGCATGTAATTAAATGCAATAATCAAAAATGTCGGAACATATTATTCACGTGAAACGACGCTGACCCATCTTAAAATTCAAATCTATAATATAAAACAGAAAATACATGTGTCTGTCGGTCTGTCTGTCACAAGAACTCCTCCTAAACGGTGAACGGTAGCGACATGAAATTTGCACACGACATTACATTCTGGGGTACTTTTCTAGGTCAACTGTGTTATTTTCAACTTTCAGAATTAATTAGTTTTCAAGATATTTAATTAAATAACGAAAATTAAACCGTCTTAAGCCTAATTATTAAACGTTTTTCGCCAATATTTTCTGAAATGTTTATCGCACGAAAATTAGTTTTACACCATCTTAAAGAGCAAAGAATTATCTTTGTAATGATAGTTATTAAATTACGGCAGAATGTGTCTCTCTAATTGTAATTTATGTTTTAAAATGAAATTTTAACGCAATTTTTAACAACACTTCCTATTCTTATAAAATTAAATTCAAGCCAATTTACTGTTTATTAAATCCTTCATTCACGTGCATTGGCCACTATTAAAGTTAATATAAGAAAATATTGTTTTTTCCGGTATTATGTCGTAGCATATACTCTCAAGTAATCTTGAGCATATACCTCTTTTAATATGGTGCACAGTAATCCAATTAATGTGAAATTGTGTTAATTACTCTTTCCATGAGATATTTTGTGTAATTTTCAATTTTAAATTATGCTTATCAATGTGTTAAGTCTTTCAAAGTTACTTAGTACGGTTCCTATCAAAGGGAGAAGAACTAGGAATGAAAAAAAGGTGTTTTATTGGTCTATCTGTCATAAGAAATCTTCCTAAACGGTAAATAGCATCGACATGAAATTTCCGCATGCCAATCTGGAATCCATTTCTAGATCAATTGTGCTTTTTTCCAATTTTCAAAAATTATTACTTCTTAAAATATTTAATTAAATAACAAAAATTAAGTCAATTTTCGACGTTTTTTCTCAGTTTTTCTCCAATAACTTCTGAAATATATATTGCTCGAAGATGATTTATATACTATCTTAAAGAGCAGAAACTTTTCTTTTTACTGATTTCAATTTAAATTGCATAGTTCTGTCCCACCAATTTTAATAAACATTTCAAAATTCATTTTAAAAACAATCTGTAACAATGCTTTCTATTATTGTAATTAAATTCAATATTATTTATGAAATCCTTCATTCCCGTGTTTTCGCCACTGTTAAAGTTATGACAAAAATATTGCTTTCGTTGAATATTTACAGAAAGGCAGAATTTTTGCTTCCGCTTTTATCTCGTAGCGAGTGCATCTTTCAATTTGTTTGAACAGTAATCCAATGACGTTAGTACTTTACTCTCTCTATGCGATGCTTCATTTAATTTTTGTAAATATTTAAATGGTCCAATGAACGTGTAAATTCATTCAAGGTTTTCTGCTACCAAAAGGACAGAACCTAAGGAGAAATATAAGGACCACTCCGCGCCGTTTTTCCGATCAGGCACACAGACACAAAAAAGAAGCGAATGGTACTTCGGATAATGGTAATAAAATCCGCAATGTGAAGGAGCCTCTGTTGTCGCTGTAGCAGTGACGAGGAAGAAAAAATGGAGTATCAAGGATTGTTAGATTCGTGCCAGGTGGTTCAAAGGCCGGAGAAAAAGGAACAGAGGGGTTGAACTGCTTGCCGTGGGGGTGAGATAACGAAAACCGAAAGACGCTGCTGCGAAAAACTGTTTTATTAAGCTTAAAATATTATAAGTGCATAGACTTGAAAATATTTTTATCCCGACCAACGCCGGGTATATTAACTAGTAAGAATATATTTAATAGTTAAACTTAATGGGATGTCAACGTGCGTGTAAATAAATGCAATAATAAAAAATGTCGGAACATATTATTCATGTGAAAAGGAATATATTAATTTCAAAACATAATATTTATTTAAAACGATATTGACACCATCTTAAAATTCAAATAAAAAAATATTTAATAGTTTTGCTGGTAGAATAGCAACATGTATGTCAATAAATGCAATAATCAAAAATGCATGTTGTATAGTCATTGAACGTGAATGACAGCGCGCATGTTTAAAATAAGTTTGCAAATATAATTATTTTTTTTGCAGCTTCTTAGTAGTATAGTGAAGAATATCGAATAGGTTCTTCGGTTTTCTTCCGTTTGGAGGATTTAATCTAAAATTGGATACAGATCAATAATTTTGATGTCAAATTTAATGTCAGAGGACTACGTGTCAAATTTTATACATCTACCTCGTTGTGCTTTACAACTGTCACGTTCACACACACACACAAGAACAGACAGATATGTTTGTAATACCTTCTTAAGCATACTCGTAAAATTAAAAGGAAACTTAGCGGTCCGTAATTGGTACTTTACAAAACAATTAAAATATTCAAGGGTAGTTGCTCAAAATAATATTATTCAAGACGAAATGAAGCAGATATTTTTCTACAACTGATTTAGCAATTTCAGAACAATACAATGCCGCGTTTATGTAATTAAAATCCAGTTTAAAAGATTCTCAACAAACATATATAAAATAATTACTTCATCTTAAGATGTAAACAACTTATACAGTTAGCAAATAATTAATTCACTGTTCAATAACACGAATTTATTCTTCTTTAACTATATGTAATGTTTACATCTTAAGATGTAGTAATTATAATAAAAGGAATTTTAACTTGAATAACAGAATTAACACATGTTAGTTTGTTTGAACGGATTATAGAGGCACAAGACTATTTTTGACCCAACTGGGACAGACAAGGTTATTGAAGTCACCCGAACAGAACAAGAGTAACTAAGTATATCATCTAACATTTTACTACAGCTGTCCTGCTCCTTACTTACTACAGGGGCCGCGGTGGCCTGGTAAGCAGGGATGGGGAAAACCTACCGGTTTTTTTGTTTCGGTTAACCGATTTTTTTCGGGTATTTTTTTCTCGGTTATTTTTTAAAAATCCAATAACCGGGTAAAAAAAACCGAAACGGCAGACAGCCTCGATTTTAGGTTCGATTAGACTAAAAGTTACCAAGTTATGAAGCTTTGAATTTCATCATCTTAGGCCAATCACCGACAACCGCTTCCTCGAGGCGTCTGTTGGTTGGCGGATGACTGAAAGAGTCTTTATGAATAGATAAATCAATATTTATCTATTCATAAAGACTCTTTCAATGGCCAATGGATTGATTTCCTGAAAAAACAATATTAACAAAAAATTTTGTCTACTAACGGCGTTTGTTTTTTTATAAAAAAAAATCGAAAACCGGTTATTTTGAGCAGTTATAACTGCCAGGTTAAACCGGAAGTGAAAAAACCTGAATAACCGAAAACCGGTTATTTTCGCAATAACCGCCACCCCTGCTGGTAAAGTCTCAACTTCCGGACTGGGGGGCGTTCCATGTTCAGAACCTTATTCCACTGAAGATCCGCCGTATATGGAGCCTGTAGCACGTTAAATCATAGGTAGTGGCCGAACGTCCTTTCCCCGTGCCGGTGTGGTACACAACACCAACTCCGCCCCGGCCCACCCAACCTGATGTAAGACCTGGTAACAGGACGCTGGTGTGTCTTGGAAGTTTGGAGAGGGAGGTGCCAGCTCAAGTGTCGCCCTCGTCGTCAAACTGCGGCTCGAAATTACGAGGTCTGTCCAAAATAGCTCTCGTGTTGCTTCAAAACGAGACGTTAGTATAACTCTAATACCTGCAAGAGGCCCCAAGGATTCCAAACTCAAAACAGCACGGCGCATTTCACTCGTATCACGTGAGCATGAACCGATTCTAGTACAGAATGGCGCAGTTTCTCGGGCATGCAAGTTCAAATCTTACAGTTTGAAATTTTCTAGTGCTTTATATTTCACAAACTATTATTTAGTGAGTCGATTAACTAGAAAATTCCTTATTTGTAAGATAAAAATTAGATTCAACAGGAAATTTGAGAACTTCCGTGGGAGTGTGAACTAAAAATAAGTTATGTCATAAACGTAAAAGT
This sequence comes from Araneus ventricosus, assembly GCA_013235015.1. Lineage (NCBI taxonomy): Eukaryota > Metazoa > Arthropoda > Arachnida > Araneae > Araneidae > Araneus > Araneus ventricosus. The sequence goes on along the minus strand of BGPR01048373.1, from coordinate 4,953 downwards.
AATTTTAACTGTGGTTGCCCTCTGTATTTTCCTGACAATTCCCTTTCTTAGCACCTACTGCTTCAAAAATATAATGCGAATCCAATTAACTGTATTTAACCCTCCTTAAGTTGCAATATCTAATAAATACGCATGTAGTCTGCAGTTATCAACTATTTTTAGCGCATTATGATTTGAATTTTTCTTACAAAATACTCATTTATATCTCATTAGGACTAATTATAATAATTATATAGTTATTATAATAATGTTATTATTGAAGTTATAAAGGAACATAAAAGTAATATAATTATTATAGTTATAAAGTAATATAAAAGGAATTAAATTCACCAATTATTATGGGACAAATTAAATTCATCAACTGCTACTTTTATTATGGGACAAATTAAATTCACCAACTGCTACTATTATTATGGGACAAATTAAATTCATCAACTGCTACTATTATTGAGGGACAAATTAAATTCACCAACTGCTACTATTATTATGGGACAAATTAAATTCATCAACTGCTACTATTATTATGGGACTATAGAAAGAGGTTCAGAAAATCAATCAACTTTCGTTTTAAATATACTGTTTCATTCCACACGATATAGAATAATAGATTTTAAAACTAAATTATGCTTGAATATATCAATTACTTTTAAATTCATAGAGGGATCAGATTTTAAATACGCAGGGAAACTACAGTTTTAAATGCATCGAGAAACTGTTTAGCTGAGTGTAATGATACATTCCGTAGATTTCCGTATAAGCAACTTGAGTTGTCACTGACTTTAAATTATCACTGAACTTCATTTTTATATACTTTTATTTAATTTGGGCTGTTTCACGATTGTAAAGATGGAATTTGTACAGGGTGGTCATAATCGACATGTTTCAAAAATTAATAAAAAAAACTATAATGTTACAACTACGGGGTTTTTTTTAAAAAAATGAGAGCGCATTTAAAAAAAATATTTTTCAGATAGGTAACGCGCCATTACGGTGGCCTAGGGGGTCGTAAATTATTGGACACCTGACCTATTTGAGCGCCATTATCTGCAAAACTTTTAAAGCTAGAAGAAAAATAAAAGCATGTATTCGTAGGGAATTTTAAGCTCTTTAATTTGTTAATTCTCTTGCAGTGTAAAAACTAAATATTTTTCGAGATATTCAAGAAAAACTAAAAGAGGAAACCAGAAAACGCGTATCGGCTTCTGCTGATCGGTAGGCATTGCGTATGGAAATCTCGCGCTGCAGCAAATTTAGAACGCCGTAATGGTGCGCGTCCTATTTGAAAAAAATTCTTTTTTTTTGCTCTCTCATTTTAAAAGAACGTAGTTGTAACATTATTAGTTTCTATAATTAAATTTTGAAATGGGTTCAATAATTTATGGCCACCCTGTATGTCGATTTCGCACTCCATTCATGATGTGTTGGAGTTTTCAGATATTGTACATTTGTGTATTTTTAATGGCAATACACTATTTTAACATTTTCGGAACTGAACTAACAGTTAATCGATTAATGTAGTCAAATTTTGAGTCCATACCAGAAGAGTTCTCAGAGTAGCTGTATTAAATGGGCGTTCTGTCCGTAGAAACATTTTGTTAGTGCGAAAAACAGAAAGCTTATGCTTTCCTTCGCAAAATCAATGTTAAATAAACCTGAAACGTATTTAAATAATGGCTTATTTGCAGATGAAAGCAAATTTGACAAATTTGAAATTTTTGGTTCCTATAGACGTATAATGGTATGGAGAAGAAAAAATGAGGAACTTAATCCCAAGAACTTAGTTGGAACAGTTATGTATGGAGGTGCCCTTGTGTGGGGGTGCATGCCAGTATCAGGACTAGGTAATTTGGTATTTATTGATGGCATAATGAATCACGCTCTTTATTTAAATATTTTAAGAGACAATTTAAAATTATCAGCCCAAAATTTGGGTAATGGAAACAACTTTTTTATATTTTTTTTATCAAGATAACGATTCTAAGCACACGGCTCTCAACGTTAGCCTCTGGTGTCTCTATAATTGTCCACAAAATTTGAAAACACCACCTCAATCGCCAGATTTAAACCCAATAAAGCATATTTGGAGAGAACTGGAGGTTAGAGTACGAAAACACAACATTAAAACGAAAAGCGAACTAAAAACAGTAATGATGGAAGGATGGATGAACATTGATGCAGAAATTACAAAAAAACTAGTGAAATCTGTTCCCAAACTTTTAAAAGCTGTTGTGGATGCTAAAGGATATCCTACTAAATATTAATTTAACGAAAAATTAGAATATTTACTAATATGTAGAGATTTTTTTAAAGTGTACGAAGACTTTTGTGATATAAAATTTTTGTTACTTTTTGATTATTGATTTCTTAAAAATAAAGTTTTACTATGTTTTTAAAATATTTCATGTAGTTTTGTTAAGAATAGATTATAGATCTTATTATTAAATACCTATTCTGAAATATTAATTTTAATTAATGGATAGAGCCCTATTTCATTGAAAATCGTAAGTGTACGAACACTTTTGGGAGCCACTGTATATATTATTGTCTTCATCTTAATCGTTTCATTATCTTACAAATGAAGAAATGTTCATTTCAGTGTCTATAAAGTAACTATAAAGATATTTTTAATTTAAAATCTTTTTCAGTTACAGAACCATAGATTAAAATTGATTTAAATCTGAATTATCATCCATTAGATATTTTATTGTACTAACTGTATCTTTATATTGACATACTTTTTTTCCAAAAATTTGCACGTGTACATTATAGCACCAATTCATATGACATCATGATCACGTAACAAATGAAATTGCATATGTCATCTAACATCCAATAACACATTGTTCCACGCTGTAAAGCAACGCCTCATTCGAAATCTATGGCACCCTTCTAGAAGCGCTATAGATTCCGAAATAAAATTGGCGCGGCGCATTTGTTGTGTTTTACGTCAGCATGGATTGACTACATTATGACAATAAAACCTGTGCAAATATTTGTTCATTATATGCACTGCGAAACGGGCCAGAGTAGTCAGTTTTAAGGAACATTGCTTTAGTTTATATTTACAATACTTTAATAAGTTTAATTTGATTAACAGAAAGCGATAATCGATAGCAACAAAAAGCAAATTATTTTTATATTTCAATTATTAACTTATCATGTCAGGATTTATAATTTTAAGATGAATATCATAAAAAATATGCTGAATTAAAACTTTCTTTATTCGTTCCTATTTTCTGATGGGCATTTTTTAGTAAAGCAAATCTTTTCTTTACAAAGTGCTCATATAACGTTAGGTTGATATAAAATTTGCTGGTTGTAGATAAGTTTATTTTCAAATGAAAGAGATGTATTCACAATTACACGGTGAAATAATGTTTTATTTAATCGTCTGTCAATTTTTATTTATCTGGATTCTGCTCTAAAATGTATTTTATTTAATTTTTGCATTTCTTAAGTGAAAAAATCTACTCAATGAAACATTTTTAGTTTAATCCATTGCAATAAAACTTACTTATCTCAAAATTTTATAAAGGTCTTCAAATACCCTCCTTATCAAACTAATTATAAATCCACCCAAATAAATAATAATATTTTGGTAAAAAATATTCTCATAACTACAAAATGAAGAATTATATAAGTTTGGTTTCGATATTGTAAACGCAGAAACTAAATCATAACATGCATTATTTATCAACTACAATATTATTAAAAGCAGAAACTTTTAATAAAGGAAAGTGCTACGGCCACCAAAAGAAATGTGCAAAAAAACTTCCCACAGATAGAGCTGATAATATAAAAAAGAAAGAAAAAGGCAGAAATCAACCGTAGGGAACAGCATTGCAATTGATCAAATCAAGGAAACGAAGTTAATTTATAGTCTTGTAGGAACTTCGTATATCTATTAATCTACGTATATAAAAAATGACCGGAGGCTGTCTTTTTCAAACAGCCGCTAATGTTAAAGGCGTAGGACTACTTTACTCGCGTGACTCTTTTCCGATTTTCAAATTTTTTTAGTAACTTCTGTTGTTACCCTTTATATCTAAAATAAGACATTAGTTACGTTTTTAACATATGTAGTTACCGAGATATAAAGAATCTCCCATATAACGATTTTTGTGGCGTTTTGACGTGTGAATCAAATTCCTTCCTCAGACCGCAATAAGAGGAATGTAGTCCTACGTTAAAAAATGAACCGAAAATGGTCAAGTTTTTATGAACATCCAATATACAAGGCTTATACTGAAGCCTAAGCATGTGCCTTTGGTATCAATCTCTTCAGGCCTTATCCAACTTTAATGTAGTTTAATTGAGAATTTGAAATTTTATTAAGTTTTAATATTATAAATTAAGAACAGCATTAAATTTGTAATAATTAATTTCTTTTCTAATTTAATTCAATTCAAATATCATTTTTAAACTCATTTTTCTAACTTGACCAGTTTCATATTTGTAAAAATTAAATTTTGTAGTTGCTTTTTTGCTCGCTTCCTGACGTGCAAGATGTTTGAAATGTTATGCACTTGTGTTTTCTTGAAGGCGATACAATGTTTTAATATTTTCATAACTTAATTATCAGTTAATCGATTTATTTAATTAAATTTTGATTTCGTACCAGTGGTGCCACCTGATTGTGAGTTCGGAAAATAATAGATCTAAGATTAAAAAGTAGAAAATAATGAAAACAAAATAGCTGCTGTTTAGAACCCAACTAAAATTGTGTTTTTAAAACTCTGTTTATGATTAAATTTCTTATTTCAATATCTATATCTCAAAAATCGGCTTTAAGTAAAGCCTGACTAACCACCACTGCGTACATAATCGTCATACGTACTACGTTCTATTACTTTACATACATAATTACCATAATCCTGTAATCCAATTAATGTAGATATATCGAGGCTTGGCTACTTAAACTCGATGCCTGGGCATTATCTTTAGCATCAGCAA
>BGPR01048372.1:0-11565 GCA_013235015.1 Araneus ventricosus | reverse complement strand
TCTTTTTTTGTCTTCTAAAATCTTCAAAATAAGACTGAAGCTCTAATGTCTGTGTTGCCAGTAGGATACATGCTGAAATTTTTATTAAATCAAATTACAACATATAAATGGCAGCATGAGTGTTGATAAAAAATAAAAATAAATTTATGTTTTTCACTTGAGGCTGCATCTTTTTTTTACTTTGTACGCTTGAAAATACCATTTGTTTCTGCAATGTTGAAGGAAATTTCTTTATACGTATTATTATTTATTAAATTTCATCCGAGTTTGACATTATAGAATTTTATAAAGGAAATTTTTTTCCTGAAATAAAGCCCAGTGTTGTCAGTTGGCAGCAAACTATTTTATTCATAAACCATACTTAAAATAAGTTTTTTTCCCATCTTTGATTCAAGAAATGAAAGTCAAAAAACATTAAAAAATCTATTTTTAAAAAATCTATTTTTAAAAAATCGGGCATTTAAGGGTTATAACGAGGAGATTGTTTGACGATTTGCACAAAACTTTCTCTTTGCGTACTTCGTACACGAGAAAGTAATAATACTAGTGAGAAAGGTTATAACATTTTTAACCACATATATTTATGTTTTATCTTAAGAACTGCATTTAATTTTTACAACCATTGAATGGATTTTTCTTCATTTTATTTTAAATAACGAGTTTTTTAAATTTCAAATTCTTCATTTTCGTGTCTTCGCTCTTCTCTTTCCGTGATATTTCGTTCTTCGAAGAAAGATGTCGCGCAGTGTGAAAATATCAGCCTAAATGTATTCTTTTTTTTATCACACTTTTATTTAACTTGCCTTATTTCATTTTTGTAAAGACAGAATTTTGTAAGCGATTTTTCACTTACTTCCCATTGCGCCAGATTTCTAAAATTTTGTACACCTGTATGCTCTCGTTCTTAACACAGTAATCTCTCACATATGCGCGGGCGCAGGGGACAGCGGAAAACACGCGCATAAGTGAAGAATCACAAAAGGGAGCTTAAAAGTAAAACATCAATACAGTGTACATCTATTGTTAATTAATACTATGTATATACTACTGAAAAATGTAAATAAGATTAGTTTAAAAATGTATAACTTCCGTTAATTATTTTTAAGAACACAAAGAAATTGGAAATGATCCAGTTTTTTAAAAATCTCTCTCAGTGTCGATTCTCGGACATTAAAATGCTCCGCTATAGCTTTTTTCGAGGTGCAAGTATTTTCTTCGAATTTTTTATTAACATCCATTTTAAACGAATGCGACAATTTCTCTCTTTTCGTCATTTTAAAGCGTAACCATTTAATCAAAACTCCAATGACTAGGGGCTCTGCCCCCTGCTCGCTACATGAAGACACTGGGTGTCCTAGCACAGTTGTTATAAAATCTTTATATATATATATATAACACCCCCTGCTCGCTCCTCTCACCGACACCAAAGAATCACGCGATTCTTTCGGGATCACTATGTGAAAACAGCTCGCTTCACACGCTTGCCGTAGTTATCCGTTTCTGTTAATATTAGGAAATTATAAGTACATTAATTAATAAAAGTAAATTTAAATTATTTGAAATTACACGAACTCCTAAAATTAATTTTTCATCAGTTTCTACAATTAAAATTTTCTGGTAGCACAGATATATATGTAAATGTTAGAAAGAAATTTGAAAGGTAATATTTATAATCCAAAGATGATTAAAAATCAAAATTATTTTCAACAATCAGAAATTTAAAACTTCTTGGCATACACTTTTGGGTATTTATTCAAAAGTTTATTTCAACATAACTTCATTCCACTAAAATTTTAAGTTTAAAACTGATAAGACAGCCTTTTCCAAATCTTCAAAATAAATTTCTCTCTTTTCGTCATTTTAAAGCGTAACCATCTAATCAAAACTCCAATGATGGTTCTTTCGTTAGCGTTCAATGCCACATGCTACGTACAGTACTAACCTCTCTTATTGGCTGCTGTATAAATGCGACTTTTACTGGCGTCAGTCACAAGAACCCCCACGTTCAATCCTGTCTATAAGTTAGAGGCATGTGTTCCTCGAATTTGAACAATAGGGTAAGGGCGAGGGAATGCATTCCTAGAAGCAGAACAAAGAGGGTTTTTGTTCTGCTGGAAAAAAACTTTTTGAACTAAGAAAATTTTTGAGACGTGCATAAGTGAGAGGTGCTTTTTCAGTGCGGCGCATAAATGAATAAGAGTTATCATTGTTTTCCTATACCCCTGTCCGGGACCGCGAAAAAAACGCGCATAAGTGAAAAACGCGCATAAAAGAGAGCGCGTATAAGTGAGAGGTTACTGTATACTATTTCAACATTTCCAGAAATTGATTATTAGTTAATCGATTAGATTTAGTTAAATTTTGATTCTAAGATTGAAGGCATCTGTCAGCGAATTTGAGAAAAATTGATTTTGAGATTCCAAAACATTTGGAATGTTAAAATTTGAATCAAAGACTAAAAAGTAGGCAGTAATTAAAATAAAATTTCTACTTTTTGGAACACTGATATAAGTGTGGCTTCAAACACCTTTTGTTAAATTTATTCGAAACCTAAAGTACTGATTATTCTCAAGCATGGAAAGCCTCCGCGCTTTTGCGCATGCGTCAGGCAGAGTTGATTTCATCAAAATAGGAATAAAGTGTAAAAAGGAGGAGGAAATGTTTGTATTTTATCTCGCACTACCTAACAAAGAAGTTCGGAAATACGCTCATCTTACTTTTTTTCTCTCTTAATACTTCTGAATTGGTCTCCTTCCCATGCTAGTAAAGAGATTGCTGTCCTGGCCTCTGCTTTCCTTCTTTTCTTTTTTCTGCCTTTCTGTACCTCTTTTGGGAATATAGATGGCGCCACGGAGACTAGTGTTTATTGTTTTGCTTTTCTCGAAAGCGCGGGCAAATTATTTTTCTCTGGCTAATTTCTACAGGGGTAAGTTCTTTTTGATTTTTACCTTATGAAAGCTTATTAATTAAGCTTGATGGCTAATATTTTGTTGCTCTTATTAGCGTTTTTAATGTTTTTTCCTTTTTCTTTTGACGTTTGTGCTTGTGGATTTGCTCCTGGTGGCTTTTTTGGGGAGTTCGGGCAATGAGAAGCTTTGTCTTGGCCTAAAGGCCTGCTTCTACAGAAAATTCCCTAAATATCCTTTTGAATCCATTACGAATAGTTTCTAGCCCTTGAAAAAGTGAACTAGAATGGATTCTTTGTTTTTGTTGTATGATTTTCGTTTACTTCAAATTACTATTGGATTGCTTGTATTCCTTTTTAAATTGTGGCTTTATTGGTATATCTGTCTATTGTTCTCTGTTTTTTGTTATGCTGCTGCAATGACGCATCTTAAACATTGTCGTAATTTTTCTAACTTCATTTCTTTTTTCAATTAAATTCTTTTATTCATTTTAATTTTTGTATAATATTAAAATAATTTTCTTGTCCAGTTTTAATTCTGCTTTCTTTTTAAATAATAATTTTATAAATTTTTTTTTTAAATCATTGATTGTTTGCATACTCATCTTACTTCATTGCTTGTCACCCCTTTCCATAGTAAAATTGTCCAAAAGTGCTAGTCCTGGCTTTTTGAAGAGAAATATCTATATAAATATTTGTTTTGTGTGGCTCCCAAAAAAACATGTTATTTAGCTATAGGATTTGGCATCATCTGTGGCAAGCAATGGATCACATGATTTCACTTTCTAAACGTAAATATACAATTGAGGTTGGGAAGGAAAGAGATTCGGAAATAAAAAAGATGGCTGTTATTTACGAAAAATAATTTGTTCTCCAGAAATGCCATGAACTTAAATTATTTGGAATATAATTCTTTGGAAAGGATTGAGTGTGAATTAAATACTTCAAAAACTTCTAAATATGAATTTATTTTGTCTACAAATACTCAATGAAAATAAGAATAAGGTATTTTTAATCATGAAACTTTTTTTCCTTTTAAGCAGTTTTTTAAAAGTTGGCGCGTTCATGATGAGCTTGGCAAAAATGTAGCTAGCGCAACCATAATTTATTTGCTAGGATACACAGTGTCCTCATTGCAGCGAGTGAAGTGAGCAGGGTTTGCACTGCAAACCTGTAGGACTGTTACGCAATCCTTTTGGGGATTGGCGAGAGTTAGTGAGCGAGCAGGGGGTAGAGCCCCCTAGTATTTCGTAAACGTAGCAGGAAGCTGTTGACTTTCAATTCATTATTTACATTGTTCTGTTCTAATAATTTTCTTCTCATGCAGATATCGACAAGAAGGCGGCATCTGAAGACGAGATACGGAATGCGGAGAGCATTTTCGACATGTACGAGAAGAAGAAGCCCACGGCGAAGAGCAGTTCGAATAATAAACAGAAACCTGTAGAAAAGAAGAACGACCAGGACTCGGACACGATTTATAGTTTCTTCGAGAAGGAAAACCTAGAGCCAGGAAACGGTGATTCGTGGTGATAGAAAGCATCGCCTATAAGATGTTTTCTGTTTCTTTAAATAAAATCTGATTTAAAACGAATCTGATTTACTCTGTTTGAATTTTTTTAATTTCCCACTATAATTTAACGTAGGAAACATAAACAAACTTCCAAGTGCAAAGCAGTCACTTATAGAGAGTAATTTTGAATAATTGTCTTTCTTAAAAAGAGGTTATAACTTCCTTGTAACGATGATGGGGAGAAAAAATTGAATAGAACAAAGATTTGCTTAGATTAGTTTAATTTAATTAAATTTTGTAGTGACATTAGGGCTATTTGGGAACAGACCTCGTAATTTCGGACTGTGGTCAGATGATGAGGGTGATACCTTGCCCAACAACCCCATCTCCTAACTACCGCACCTCCATCGCCGGTAGGACGTTTGACCTCGGCAGATTGATCATGCACCAGGCCTCTATGCATGCCGGATCTGTCGTAGAATCGGATTTCGAACCAGCGACCGTCGCCGAATTCTAAAGTACACAATTGGTTGTCAGTCTCCTCGTCGAATTGTACGGAATCACAACAGTAGAACACTTTGCAATTTTCATCTGCATTGTTTCGAGGCCACTGTGACCTAGTGTAAGGTCGCGACCTCGGAACCAGAGGGTTCTAGGTTCTAAACCCGATTCCGCTAAATATCTGTTAAGTAGTGGGCATGTTGCATGCCAAGTCATATGTGGGGGGGGGTCAAACGTCCGCCCGTTGGCGTGGTTCTGAAGTTAGGATAGAGGAGCACCAGCTCAGGTGTCGTCTTCGTCATCTGACAGCGGTTCAAAATCATGAGTTTCGTTCCAAAATAGCCCTCGTGTTGCTTCAAAACGGGACGTTAATATAATTAAACTGAACTCTTCTATGTTTACGTTGATTTTTAAACTGTTTCCATTTTTCAAGCATAATATGGCCGTGTTGATAAAGTCATTTACATTACTGACCTATTTTTTGGTCTTGTTTTAACTTTTCCTTCATAGTAAATTTCGAGCAATGCGTTTTAACGTAAGCTGAGTTCGCTATGTCAGAATTCGGTAAAAATTTCTTTGCTCATATCTTATTTATTCTTGTGCACTTCATATTATTTGAGAAAAACGGTTGATGGAAACAAAAACAAAATATACAGAATTTGGTTCACGGAACCAATAGTGTTTTGTCACATATCAATCTGTTCGCAGAAGCTTTGCACCACATTAAGGTAAATATTAAGTCATTGATAGCTTGTCTTGCACTCGCTTTCGTTCGATGTCTATTTCCAACAGTTGTCGCGGAAGGTGAGAACATATACCATCTCAAAGAAGACCCTGGAATCTCCGATGAAAACAAACATGCCTTTTATTTACACTACTGAAACAACATTCACGTATTCACTCGTACCCGACTTGGTACATAAGCCATTTCAGAAGGTTCAATAACTCGATCCAAACTGGCTCTCTGAGAACTTCTCGGGTTGCAAGCCAGTGTTGTTTTTGTCAGGCATCTGGTTTGTTCCCAGTCTTCAGGAGTGTTGTCTCTCCCTCGCCGCTTCAAGAGTCCCTTTCCTCGGCATGGTTTCAGATATTAAGCAACAGAAATAATATACAGGGAGAGCACAAAGTCTTTCCCGATTATAAAAATTTATTGTGCGAAAACTATTGTAATCGGATAAATGTTTGCTTGTGTTAGGTAACGCTCACTTGAAGCGCCACCTGCAACTTAATCAAGAAATTAACCAGAATGAGTTAAGATATGAGTGGGAGAAGACGTCTCTCACTTTCTACAAGGATTTAATAATCCAATCATGCAGCAGCCACTCGTATCAGCAGTGGATCGTATTCCACAATATATCACCCGCCGTAGCAGTGGTCAACCTAAACCATCTGCCCTTGCAAAGTGATCAACGTACGAAACTGTATACAAAACAATCTGCCCTTGCAGAATAGTCAATCTGTGGACTGTATTTAATTAATCATCTGTACTTGCGGTTTAATAATCATAAAGTAAATTAATTTACCCACTATCCACCCTTGTGGAAAATCTTATTGTAAGCACCCACTCGATGTACGTGAAGTGATGTTCCACAACTTGTGATAATAATTGTGTTTCTATTTTATATTTATTATATTGAGTTGTTTCATTAAAGATTTATTTTCTAATATCGACGACTTTTCTATGCATAACACTCAACAACTTGGATGCATTGTAAGTGCTGTTATAAAGTTTTTAATGAGACCACTTACTTCAGTAGATTTCAACGTGTGTCTCCTTGGTAGCTGGGAAAATGCCAAAGCACTATTCTAGTCCTCTCAGTGTTCTGAATCGTTTCACACAGTATCCTTTGTCCTAGCCTTCAGTTCTTCAACCTCAGCAACTGGTGTGGCTAAGGGGTCTATTCTGGTACGCCCGGTTGGGTTGGGTTCCGTTGTTTGCGAGCGGAACCCAACCCAACCGGGGGTACCAGAATAGACTCCTAAGACTCTGGCTATGGTATAGTTTAGTCTAGCTATATTAACGTCCCGTTTTGAAGCAACACGAGGGCTATTTTGGGATGAACCTCGTAATTTTGAACCTCAGTCAGATGACATAGAAGCTATGCTGCTAAGAGAAGCTATGTTTGGCGTAATGCCAGCTTCTCACGAAAAAATTTCCCAATTATTAATTTGAATCCATTTCGAATAACGTTCTTAGCCATTGAAAAAATGGACTAGAATAGATTCCTTGTTTGCTTTTTTTCGATTACCTCTGAGTTTATCTTTGTTTTTTGGCTTTCTTTGTATGACATTGATTTCCATTGAACAAATAAATGTTTCACTTGAGTTTCCAACACATGTTACCCGAGTTGATTAATTTGACCTAAATGAGAATTTTCTTTTTAACTTAAACTTTCTTTTCAATTAAATTTTATTAATTTTTAATTTTAATTAATTAAACTAACAATGGGCTTCACCGTATATTAGGTATGCTCCCATTGAAGTCGGTAAGAAATCCTGTCTAATGAGGCCCTATTCATCTCTTTAGACTTTGCATTTGTAAAGAGACAGATATGTTCGCAGCAGAAATAATATACAGGATAGTTAAAAATCATCTCTATGTATATAGACGCTTGATAGTTGATTTTTTTTACTTTAATTTCTTATATCTGAAAACTACATTTTACTCCCAGGTTTTCAAAAATACTCTTTATCATATCGCTATGAAATTTTGCAGGCATATCTATACAAACAAATAAAGAAAATCATTCAAAATCGAAGCACTATGTGTTATGGTTTGTTTTCAGTGCTTGGTATCTTACTTATACATTTTAAGGAAAAGTATAAAATTTTAACAACTCAAAAAGTAAGTCAAACATTTCTGGATATTTACTATATTGCATGACTTTCCAAGTTATGTTGTTTGGGAGTGAATTCTCATAACCTTTGTTTGTATGAGTACTTTTTAAACACTTGGACTTTTTTAAAACTTTGCCAGAAAATCCTTGTTCGCCAATTTATTTACAGTTGACTAACGCTATATATGTATTTCCAATGCTTAAAATTATGAAACTGATTTCAAAATTCACATGTAAGAAGGAACAAGTCTTATGTAAGTTAGGTAAGCAAAAAAATCCTTTAATTGTTTGTTACGTCGTAAATAGTCGCAATTTGACCACTTTTGAGATGATTTTCCGTTGTTAAATATCCAATAATACTTTAAACATTTTAACCGACCTATTTTTAATAATCAGTCAATAATGAATTCTTTAGATTTTTCATCTTCTTCGTCATACTATAAACAAACCAAGGAAAATCCAAGCACTATGTGTTATGGTTTGGTTTCAGTGCTTGGTATCTTGCTGATACTTTTTAGGAAAAAGTATAATATTTTAACAACTCAAAAAGGAAGTCAAACACTCTTGGATATTTTGCTATATTTAATGTTTTTGGGGAGTGAATTTTCATAACATTTGTTTGTATGAGTCTTGGGCTTTTTTTAAACTTTGCCAGAACGCAAAATCCTTGCTCGCCACTTTATTCATAATTGACTTACATCATACAAGGTTCCCACTTATATCCGTTACACCCCCTTAACTTCTAAACGGTGACAGCTTAGGCCATAAAGTTGGTGTCTAGGTATAGTAAAAAGACTATGTGCTAGTCGATGAGACAACTTACAACACCATCTATCGGCAAATTTTGGTATTAGCGGTTCTATCTCGTAAACGGTGAAAAATATTAGAAGAAAGTCAATTAGAAAGTTGTAGAGCACTCTATATTTAGTATGAAAAGATACCTTGTGCATATTAACACTCAAAACAGAATGTAAAAAATGAACATTTGTTTGATTGTGATTTTTAGCACTATGGCGTCGTGAAACGCGAGCGAAGCGGGAAATCCATTCCAGAGTGCAAATGTGTATAGCGGTTAAGTTAACGGAGAGTATTTTGAGCAATATAAATAAATGATCCAGAAGACAGGGACTTGTTTCAGTTTCTTTCTTCCACTCTTTATGATATGACAATTTTCGAAATCGTGACCAAACAAATGTTCATTTTTTGCATTGTGTTTTGAGTATTAATGTGCGCAAGGTATCTTTTCGTACTAAATCGAGAGTGCTCTACAACTTTCTAATTGACTTTTTTCTCGTATCTTTCACCGTTTACGAGATAGGACCGCTAATTCCGAAATTTGCCGATAGATGGCGTTGTATGTTATCTCATGGAGTAGCGCATAGCCTTTTTACTGTACCTAGACACCAACTTTATGGCCTAAGCTGTCACCGTTTAGAAGTTAAGGGGGGGGGGGTCTAAAGGATATAAGTGGGAACCCTATATATGCATTTGCAATGCTTAAAATTGTCACACTGATTTAAAAATTCATATTTAGGAAGGAACATGTCTTATGTGAGTTAGTTAAGGGAAAAAAATCTATCAAATTCTTTAAGTGTGACATCGTAATTAGTCGCAATTTGACTACTTTTGAGACGATTTTCTGTTTAATTGACTTATTTTTAATAATCAATCAATAATGAATTCATTGTATTTTTTTGTCTTCTTCGTCATGCTGTAAGCAAACCAAGAAATAGTGTCTAAAAATCAATCATGATGAACTTCATTGTTTCCCTTAATTATCCGTAAACGAATTCCATTGTAATCCATTTTACGCGCCATTAAACGGCTTTTTCATCTTGATTTTAGTCTCTGTTATCGGTTGGAATAAAGAATTCCCGGTTAATGATCGTGCTCAGACTTTATGAAAGCCGAAAGTTCTTTAATAATTCGACTGCAGTTGTTAATTAAAGGCATAAATCTCACTGCTTGTTTGATTAGAAGCTCGCCCGGCCGAAAATAGTGTCGTTTCCCCAGTCTACGAATTCTTGCAGTGTGTAAATAAGTTCGATTCATTAACAATGTAACATTAATGGTATAACTTTAAGTAAATTAGCAAATCTAATATTAAGAATATAATTAATTATGTACCATTTCATTTGGTTTATAATATATTAAATATGTTTTATAGATGAGTGAAATGTGTTGCATAATCAATTCTATGTGTGTACTTTCTAATACAGCAGTTTCTAACATAAGTAAAGTAACTGGATATTCTGGATTGCTTGTGGAAATCAGTATAAAATATGTTCCGAATTCAAATAAATACTTTTTTAACTGTCTAATATTTAAAATATAAGTAATTAATTTATATTACAAATT
Source organism: Araneus ventricosus (assembly GCA_013235015.1). Lineage (NCBI taxonomy): Eukaryota > Metazoa > Arthropoda > Arachnida > Araneae > Araneidae > Araneus > Araneus ventricosus. The sequence goes on along the minus strand of BGPR01048372.1, from coordinate 1,451 downwards.
TGTAAGAATATTTTTTAGATTTAGGTAGTTTTATCAAAAAATAGCCTCTGAAAAATTTTTCTGTTAAATAAAATATGGTAATATTATTTTAGTGGAAAGCAGCATTTCAGTATCATAATTCCTTTGGGAGTAATTAATATAAGTTACCATTAGTGTCAATAGGGAGTGAAAAATTTGCAAACCATGTAGTTCTGCGTGTTGCTATTAAATTCTTCTAACATTATTCCTTCCGTCTTCATTTCATGGAGATATAACCATAAAAGAATGAATTACTCCGCCCAGCCAAGGCATGCGGATAACCTGAAAGACCCGGCCGCCGCGACAATTTATCGGACACTGTGGCCCTCCCATAATAGCCCTTATTACGAGCGGCTCATGCGACGACCCCTCAGACATAGGTACGATCCGTCATCGGCTGGGAGGTAGTTGAACCCCCACCATTACTATATCCCACCGGGAAGCGTGATTCAACTTACTTCTACGGCAGGTTCTACGAGGCGTGTCCGGAAAGTAAGTACTGTTTTGGAAAAACTCCCATAAAAAATGTTTTTTCAAAACAAAATTTATTTTTACATGAAAGAGCATTTCGTAAACTATTTTTCTACATAGTTACTACCATTGTTCAGACATTTGTCATAGCGAGAAACCAACTTGTCTATACTCTCTTCAAAGAAAGATGCCGTCAGTGAAGACAGCCACTGCTGAACACCGTTTTTTGAGTCGTCATCGCTGTCAAAGCGCCTACCTCTAAAATCACGCTTCAAGTTCAAGAACAAACCCAAGTTTCATCACCGATCAAAATTTTGTTTAGGAATTCATTGCCCTCTTCACTGCAGCGGATACGAAATTTCAAAGCACTGCCAAGTCATTTCGTTTTGTGGACATCCGTAAGCATTTTCGGAACCCAACAGGAACACAATTTGTGATAATTTAAGCGATTCGTGACAATCTCATGTAAAACAGTTTTTGAAATTTGTGGAAACTCATCAAAAAGCATTCTTATTGTGAACCGTCTGTTTTCACGAATTTTCTCATTCATTTTTGCAACCAAACCATCATTGACAACAGAAGGTCGCCCACTCCGTGCGGAGTCATGAATTGGTGTGTCCATCATCAAATTGTCGAACCCACTTTCTAACCATTCCATCAGTCATTACATTTTCACCATAAATCTCTACAAGTTGACGATGAATTTCAGCTGGCTTAACTTTCTTTGCGTTCAAAAACCGTATTACAGAATGCACTTCACAGTCGGCGGGATCAGCAATCGTCTTAAACATTTTGAACTCTTACTAACACATGTGAACACAACACAATCCGGCTGCAATGGCGTCAGTGGACAGACAACGAACCAGAGACACGTGTGCAAATGCGCGGAACTGCGACACTAGCGCTGCGGTGGCGGTAGAGCGAAACGGTACTTACTTTCCGGACACGCCTCGTATAGGATG
>BGPR01048371.1:0-11565 GCA_013235015.1 Araneus ventricosus | reverse complement strand
CCACAGGGTTAAAATCAATTTCCCGAGTAAAATAACGAAAATATTAACAAAATGTTTGATTTTAAATTCTTTAGATTAAATTTTTCTTATACGGTTTTAGCGACAATGTCTGAAGGAGAAATGTTGCCCTTTAGTAGGGTGTTTTTTGTAAGAGTGAGGGACGAAAAAATTCTTTTAATGCTTATTAGTTTAGTGATTTGTAGTAATAATATTTTCATAATTTGTCTCTAAATTTATATCATTACAAAAATAATTTTTTGCATTTCTAAAATAATAAAAAAATCATTCTTCTGAAATGAGTTTTGAAAGATATCACGGGGAAAACAACAAAATCTTTCTCAATTTTTAATAACTGAAATTTTAATTAACTTCAGGACTTTGAAAAGTTGACAGTGATTCTCCTTTTGTTTTAAGAGCACATGTGAAAAATTTCATCAAGTTTGGAGAAAAACTGTAGATTTTTATAAAAGACGAACAATTCCTCTTTACATATAAAGAATTAAACTTTTGTATTAAATCAATTTCAAACAAGACGGTTGAAAACAAGAAAATTATAAATTATAGCTGCATTTTATTTTTTAAGCAATAAAATCTAACACGAAGTACCATAGTGTTATTTCTGTGTTTTACTTCTGATCATGCTTTTGTATGCAAATGTCAACAAATAATAAAAGGGAATGTATGTGTAGGTTGTTGTCTGTCTGTTGATGTTCTAAAGTCCGTTGAATCTAGAGCCACCAAATTCGGTATAAACATAGTATAAGAGCGTAGGAATATGCATCTCGGAAAGTTTCTAAATTTTAATTAAATAAAAAATTTTAAATTTTTATCTTTCAATATGATGCCAGTTTAGTTGCTGTGCAATTTTGTCCTTGATTTTGCAATTTTAAAAAAATATTTTTAAGCATAATATTTAACAACACTTTGAAATGCTGGAATGAAAGTCAATCAACTTTCATTGCTTCAAATCAATAGATCTTAAATTTGTCTTCTGATAAAGAAGAAGCATGATATAAAATTTTATATTCAACTTACGATATAAAAATTTCTTTAATGCAATAAATTGCATTCTATTTCACCAGTTTTTAGCCCAATTTTTTTCTTTCCTCATTACTTCAAATAAATTTATTTTTTAGACCTATTTACAATATTATTATGATAGATTTAATTTTTAGCAATGATCTTAAAACTCAACTTTCCTGTTACGAAAAGAAAGTTCTTCCTGGAGGTTATATTATTCATTTTGTGTTTAATTAGGTTAAATATTCACTACATAATTATCTTAATAAAGTGTAATAATTATAATTTAACTTAGAATTATGCTTGACCAAAATAAAAAATAACTTCGTTGACTCTCAAGATTTTTAGCCTTTTTTATCTGCTAAATGTAAAAACCTAAGTCATTAATTTCATGAGATGCGAAACATACTACATCAAAATTTAATTCAAATATTAATACATTCCGTGTCCACTGTTTTTCAATTTTTAACTAATTTATTTATTGGTCTTTTGTAACAATTAATAGCTTCAGCTTACCAAAAATTAAATAAGTTGGTGAATTTAAAGTTGGATGGCATAATTTAATCAATACAGTTAATAAGATGAATTATTCAGCTATTAGGGAAAATTTGAGTTCGCCTCTCTAAGTTTTTTTCTTCTTTTATAAGATATGCACGTTCTATCTCTCTTTGTTGACTGAAAACAGGAATACCACTCCCCACACCCAAATTATTTGTCACGAAAGAAAGGGACCTTTACCGTTTTTACAACCTTGTTAACAAAACTAAAGAAGCACTCCCATAGACTCCCACCCCCAAGAAAAAGGCGAAAAGTCCCCTTTTAACCGATACCATTTTGTCAAATTACATTATTCTTCCTCCCCTTGTAACAGCTTCAAAGCTCGAAGTAGACTTTTTTTCTTTGTTCGCTTGTCCGTCAGTTTTACTACTGTAAAGAACACTAACAACAAAAAAGAATGAGATATTTCCAAGGACCGCACCCTTCCTGCTCAGAGGGGTCATCTCTTCCGTCTTTCCGGGGGTGATATGAGTGGTCATTGCACAGAAGAGGTCGACCTTGCAGAGAGGAGGTTGTGTGAGGAACATAAAACAACTTGCTATTTTGTTTGCAAGCAGTTGTCGCAGGAATTTCTCTAGGAAAAAAATGCTTCTCTTTCACATACACTATCCTGGGGGCCTATATCAGCTTATGTTTAAGGGGGCCCACTTGTCATCGGGCAAGCTGGCAACCTGGCTTTCCGCCACTGGTGTTTGCATTAGATTATGCTAATGGAAGTTAATTTTTAGTATCTGGGAAACAAAGAGAAAGTAATGCAATCGTCAAAAAATTCGACTTCAAGATTTGAAGGAGCCTTCATGGGTTAGATCTCCACACATCGGAATATAACATTTTTGAAACTTCGTCTTGCGCTCCATGCCTGTTTGTGAATGCTGTAACTCAACAGCTGAACAAACTAGACGGTTGGCATTCGGCATGCGGCCTCTGCATCCAAATTATAAATCTCCATCAAATCCTGTACCAAATCCATCAACGGAAAGTTTGTCCTTTCATGTGCACGCAATAATTCAAAATTGCAATGCGTTGGATGGATGGAATTCGCTATGTTGTCTTGACACCAAAATTGAAGATCCATGTGGAATCTTGGACTTGGTACAAAATGCCTACTTGATTTTCTTCATTAAACTTCAATTCTAAACACTCCTAAAGAAGTTCAGTAAAATTATAAAACTGAAATATTATTTTCTTAAATTATTTTTCTTTGCTTCGATATGAATCAGAGTTTTATATAGAATAAATTAATGAACTGCCAAAATTTGTGGCAACAGTAGTATAGCCTGGCTAAATGACATTAGAAACGAAAGTAATGTATTTGGACATGTCTTCGTCATATTTAGTTTATGACGCAGTGGCATAGTGAGGGTAAATGACACCCGGATTATAACATCAGTTTTACTCTCCCCCTCCCGTCATTATCTGTGATTTGGCTTGTCATGCCTGGGCATGGTATTTTTTCGTCTCCTTATTGTATTTGGCTTTAAAAAGTGACATAAACGCATTCACATTTTTTCACTATGGACAGTGGTGTAGCAAGAGTAAGTGGCACCTGAAATATATATGTATGTAATACTTTTTCGTTTCTAATCTGGAAAGATTTTGGGGATTTATTTCCCTATTTTTTCGTTTTTCCAACAATTGGCTTTCGCAGAGGGTTGACGCCACAAAATCTAGATTTAATGCGACATATCAGTTCCCAAGGCTGATAGGCATTTGATTGTTGGAATTCCAATTCTAGGTTGTCTTTAATCAAACTATCTTTTGTATTTCATTTGCATGATTATTGATACGGTAATTTGATCTTAATTTTGATTTTTAGATTAATATTTGTATATATTGAAAATATAACACATGTTTTGATTAATTGAAATATTTAACTAAATATATATCTATATTTATCCCAGTCGTCATTAGGGTCTTAACAAGCGTAAATGGCACCATGGGTATGGCAGTATTTTCATGCCTCCTCATCATATTTTGCTTTATAAACCAGTGGTGGCGACTTGTGTGGGTGCCTCACTTTTTTGCGGTAAAAAATTAAATTTTGTTTAATCTTAGCTGCTTAAAACTAGGAATTACAAAAAATCAATTTTGTTCAAGAAAGCTAGTTAATTTTGCAACCAAATTTTAAAACTTTGTTGTCTACCACTTGTACTGCCGGGTTCCTTTAGATGTCTAAAATTTTTGACATTTAGTCGTTAAAAATGGCATAAACACTGTAGCTAATGACTCCATGGCGTCCCCTATAACTGGCGTTCTAGCCCTCCTGGTTACTATGCCACTGATGGAACTCTTCATGTTATGTAAGTATAGTAGAAAGTCGAGGGGATGACACTCACTGATTCCCCTTAGCAGAAAAAATGTTGTAAGATTTGTGTTAACATTATCACATGCTTACGAAAGATTATTCGTAAATTAAACTTGTAATGGAAATTTTGACTTCAGTAATAATTTCGACTGATTGACCGGTTTACGCCGGTGACTCGCACTTATGTGTCCCATCAGACGACGCATACCGCCGGTGACTCGCGCTGATGTATCTCATCAGACGAAACGTATCACCGGTGGCTCGCACCTGAATGTTTCATCAGGCGGTGCGTGTCGCCAACAATTTAGTTCGTTTAGTAACTAGAAAAAAATTCCATATAGTTGAAAATTAAAATAATAGAAATTTAATGCATATTAATTGAAAAAAGTAAGATTTATTTTATTTCAACTCAATACTATAAACATAAAAAATAAAGATCAGCAATGGTTATCATTGCGGTAAAATTTCACTTTTTACCTTGGTGCGGCGCCGCCCGATAAAGCAAAGCTCTCGAAGAGTAGCCGCCCCATGGAAGAGAAACATGAGTTGCAGATCTGGCGTGAACGTGTTAGTCCGGAAAGCACTCTTTCTGTAGAAGATGGCTCTGATGTCTTTATTATTTCTTAACAGTTTCTACAGTGCTTTTGAGAGAATCCCATGATAGTGTGCCGATGCTATTATACAACAATTACGTTGAAAACAGCCATACTCGTGCCTAATGCAAACTTTTACAAACTTTTTTCAGCGTAGACCAAAAGCCTCATTGAGTGTCCGTTTAATTAGGAGGATCACTGCTTCGATTGCGACGTTTCAGTCGCTAAGAGGATTACACATTAGAGGATTTAACCAATTGATGTGTTTCTTCGCAAAATTGCAATGGGAAACGACTAATAAAACCCTTTTTTACTTTCTCGTATACGAAGTATACAAAGAGAAAGCATTGTAATCGTTAAAAAAATTCGAACTCGAGATTTTGACGAATCTCCACGTTTTAGACCACCCCAAGTTCTAAAAACACAATTTTGGAATTATGTGTGTCTGTATGTAAACACGATAACTCAAAAACTATTAAAGCTACAGGGATGAAATTTGGTATGTGGAATTTACACGTAATTTATAGGTTTTTATCAAATTTTGGACAAAATCCGTCTACGAGAAGTCTGTCTGTATGTATGTCCGTGTTAATGTGAACGCGATAACTCACAAACTTAAACAGCTAGGTAGATAAAATTTGGTGCACAATTTTATCATTTGGAATGTAGGTTTGTATCAAATTTTGGACCAAATCCGTCAAAGAATTGACTGTCTGTCTGTATAATCGCATACTTCTGAACGCAATAACTTTAAAAATTACTTTGATAAATGAAATTTTGTATGTGGCCTTCTTACCTTAATGGTAGATTTGTGTCCAATTTTTGTGTCAATCGGTTGAAAAAAAGCGATCAAATTGCAAATTTCCTTTTTTTTTTTTTTATCTTACACCCAGCCCTTTTAATAATCACGCCGGCTTCTAATTCCACTTCCGCTTTGGACAGCCTTCGGAAATCGTGGTATGACTTTTCGCTTATTTTTTTTCTCCACTGCGTTAGGGGTTCTTGTTCGTTTCACTGCCTTTTAGCTTTTTTTTCCCTCTACAAGTGTTAGGAGTATACGAGAAAGTTTAGGGGAGGCCACTCCCGCTGGTTTCTCCCCGATCTGCAAAAGAAATAAACTCTCAAAGGATGGACTAAAGACAAGTAATAAAGTAAAGTAAGTAAACAAGACACTCTCACTTCGACGGCAAGTTAACCATGCTGAGTCTTTACGAATTTCTTACTCGTTTGTTCGAATGTTGCAAATCTGAGCGATGGGTAGGAAGGGATGTATAGATGCCCAGCAGGCGCCATGGGAACAAAATTTTAGTGCTTTTCAAAGCCAATTCTGATAAAAGTGCGAAAAATAAAACCATGTCTAGTAGCTATATGCACTTGCTAAGACAATGATGAACGACTAGGGACGAACAAATCATAATGCGCCCCGGGCGCTGACTCCTCTCGCTACGCCACTGTATCTGAGAAGGCACATGTCACGTTTGTTCGTGTGACGAATCTTGAAGAACACCGAGATCATTTATAGTTTTTCATTGACGACTTGGGCAGTCTGTTCCATCACAACCGTTACCAGGCTAATGCAGTTCCACTTGAGAACGATGAGTCGCTCTGCGGATGTCGAATGGCAAACGTGTGTGAAATTCGGAGGCATAGTAGCTCGTAGGAGCAAGCTACCAATCCAGTGGCGAATCCAGGATTTGGGTCTGGGAGGAGCTGAGGTCATAAAAATTTTATATCGTCTTGATGAATGTCACACCTCATGACTTATGCGAACCTAACCACTTTAATTTTACAGACTTGACTCACCTGACAATAAGAATCATAAAGAACACTATAATACGTTCGATAATTTTATAAAAAATACAATAAAATAACCTGCCAAAAAATGTTTTCAACCGCGTCAACGCTACAAGTACGAGTGGAATGACTAGAAAAGTAGGAAAATTTTCGAGTCTGTCAAGCCAGAAAGCAATGTTGTCATGTTTTTATAATTTTTTTAAGAAAGGGAAATTAAGAACAAACAGTTGTAGTGATTTTAAATAATATCAAGAATTCTGATTTAACTCTGGGAGGGGCTGCAGCCCCATAGCCCCCCCCCTGGATTCGCCACTGTGCCGATCAGATACAAGCTTTTGCTCTACAAGTCAATCACCATATCAACTCTGATCTATGGTCTCATATGAGGTTCAACATCCGTTAAAAATCTTAGGAAATTACAATCCTTACCAAATAAGCAATTAATTCAAATAGTAGATATTTCTTGGTATTTAAGAAGTAAAGTCATACATAATGGTCTCAATATTTATTTATTTATTACCCACGCCGACACACTCACCCATATGGTATGGAGCGTTTTAACGGTCGGCGGGGAGATCTCAATATTGAACCCGTTTCGGAATTTATCAAACTAACAACAATGAACCCTTCTTGAAAAATACAGCAGATTCGCTTCGCAACAAACTGTTGCAGGGACCAAAGATCCATACCCAGCTCAAGGAAAGATAGAGAGCGGCATTGGATTATGGTCTATTCTACTGAAAGAATACTTTCCTGCTGTTAATGCGGAAAGTGACGCTCCTCAACCCAACGGGAAAATTAACAGACCTGCAAGTCCGAACGCTTCCTGTCTGTTAAATGGGCGCAACAGTAAATACTGACTTCAGGGCCAGAGTACTCAAGTTTGAAACCCATCCACCCTTGCATGTGAGCTTCAGTGCAATGGTCTGGACGCCGTGGGACAAGCGTCATGGCCTTTTGCGAAAGCTTGAGGGACTGTCTCGTGTCATCTGACCGCTGTTCAAAATTGCGAGGGCTGCATAAAAAATAGCCTTTTATTTGCTTAAAAAACGAGATGTTAATATAAGTTAAACTAAATTAAAACTGAGACTAAACCTGTCTGTTAAACTATTGAAATAAATCAGTAGTAATTGTCAATGTAAATCTGATCAATTGAAATACATTTCAAAATTATTTCTTTATGTCTAAAAAAGCCAGGGATGTAAGTTAAAACGTCTATGGCTGAGATCTCTATCGAAAGCAATTCAAATTAAGCATAGTTAGCTATCCCCATGAATGCGTTGGTTCATGTTAGGGATGCCTACTACCTGTACTGTCTTTTTCGTCCCGTATTCTTGTTTTCGAGATAGAAACGCTAACTCCATTTAATTGCTCGCCAAGCGGCGCTGAACGATCTCACCGTGAACCCACGGCCACTTAGCGTCACCGACACCAAGTTTTTTTAAACATTTGTCGCCAGTTCTCATTAATGTGGGATAGAAGGACTTTAGTGAGCACCCCTGTAAATACAGAAGCCCTCAAAATTGATTGCAGAAGACACTATCTGAGGGTGGACAACCTTCAAGAAGAGGACTGTAAAAAGAAGACGGGTATCATCTAATCGTTAGACCATACATCAAATTTCATCTTGCTATTTAATCTTTTGCAGAAGAAGCTCACACAGACACAAATTACAAAGACATGTGCCTTTAGGATTCCAGGGAGGCCTAACGTGAAGATTCCATCAAAAAAATATCGAGTTTAAGACGACAACGGTGGAAAATCCAATATAAGATAAATTCTAGTTTATGAGAACAACGAACCACCTGACGGATTCAGGGTCGTCAGATAGAATGGAGGAGAACAGAAAGTCTCACCTCCTATATCTCGTTTAATAGCAACTATTTAACATTGCATCTATAGTAATGCCACCTGTGGTGAGGGATGCGGAAACTAACCAGGTACCACACCTGACGTTTCCCATCGCCGCGTCAATGATGTAAACGTATTTTTCTCACTTTTCAATGATTATTTAAATCTAAGATCAAATGATTTATTTATACTGTTAATTTTAACTATATAATTTAACCAACATTTTTCTCTTTAATTTTGCTCTTGTACAAAAAAAATTCAGAATAAAATATGGAATATCTCTTTAGTAAAAATTCATTCTGTTCTTCATGAGTCATCTATTTGCTTGGGTATATATAATTTACGAAGTAGCAAAATATTTTTGAAATTAATAAACACATTTTTTTTCGCTTTTATAAAAAGTTATTTCAGATCATAATTTATTTTAAACCAGTTGGGAAATTAATTTTTTGTTGTTTTATTAATAGAATATCTATTTCCAAAATATTTCAAAAAAACGCCGCAATAAATCTTTCCAAATAAGTTCAAAGAATTTTATTCAGGATATAAAAAAATTGAGCAATTGACTACTATAATAGAAAAAATTCATTTGTGACAGAAAAATTTATCGGTGGATTTTTTTAAACCCCCTGCAGAAAATTGATTTTGTCGCATAAATCAATATTGCTCTTCATTTGCATCAGAATATTGTCAAATAATAATTTTAATGAAATGGCATTCATTTCTTATCCTAGATAAAATTGAGGAGTGTAATTTCCTTCTGGTAGTACCTATTTGTAAAATTTTTCTGATTTTTTTTTCTAACTACACAAAAAATTAACATAATTCTTTTTTTTTGTTTTTTTAATCAAGATGCTGTACAAATACCAACATTAAAACTAATCCCCAGTCTATTTTATTGATCAAAGATTATTAATTGCAAACATAACATTTCTAAGAAGATTAAATATAAACCAGGGTGGTTTATTCTGTATATAAAAAACAATGATAGAAAGTGAAACAAAATAAAAAACAACAAGAATTATACATAACAAGGAATTGATCTGAAATAAACTTGGGTGGCATTTATGCCCAACTAGAAAACCAATCTATGAAAATTATAATTTTAGATTAAATACAGCAGAATTTTTCTTTTTGCAACACGCAAGCTTTAGCATAAAAAAAAAAGCTCAAGTGAAAAATACCTTAAAAATCAAAAAATCACAAATGCTAAATGAGGATTCAAATCTTTTAGAATTTAATTCTCATATCATTTGTTCCATATTGACTTAATCATTATTCAAAACAGAGGAAAAATCCTGCACTTGTCTCCTCGATCCTTCTCTTCTTTCTAGACGATTTATAATATGATCATATAGTCACTTTTCTGAAACAACGAATTCTTCCCTTACATCCTCTTCCATGAAAATAAACTAAATTATACAAAAAACATATACCATTCCCGTAAATCATTGACAAAAGTCTAAAAATATTGTGTTGGTCATACAAAAGGATGTACTCACATCATATTATTAAAAACTATGATTCTTCTCTATAAATTTGAAAATAGTCCAGAAAACATTTTATCTAAATACATTAATGAAATAAATTTTCACAAAAATAACCCTGCAGGATAAAAAACATTTCCTTTCAGCCTCAAACCATACATCTAATATTTACTCCAAAAGGAACCAGTTATATAGGGGTACATGCAGCACTATCGCATAGTATTTTAGAGATTTACAGCTTTGGAAAAATAGAGAACAAATTTTAATGATATTGATGGTTGTTATAACTTAAAACTTGCTTTTCCATCAGGGCAATACAAAAGCTCAAAATGTATAACAAGTATTTACCTTGAAAATCTTTTAAATATTAAAGCTGTCCAATATCTAAGATCAACAGCAACACATGATATATATTAATATTCATTAAACATAAAGAAAAGGAATCTAGATAATTCACAATTATGGTTGTTGACTCTAGGGTGTAGGAACCATTTGCTGGGTGGTGGAGTACAAGGCTGGCAAGTGTCATGCTGTTGTGTGGGATTTTGAACCGTATTTGGTTAATTGACGAGATGAGAGATCTGGGATCCGCTAGATCTAGGAGCCACCTTTGGATCTTTGCAAGGCTCTTAAATAAGCTCTGCCTGAGGGCCTCTAGATAGCTGATCCCCAAAGTGATGGAGCAGTAATTATCCAAACACTACCATTGAAAATTTGCATTAGCTGCCCATACATACTGTTTCAAAGATCATCTGAGGAATGTACTTTTCCTGATTCATCTCTTCCATTAAAGATGTGAGGGTTTCAAGGAAATTTTGTGATAGTTCTTGAATAGAAATGGCTTTTTACTCTTGAAGATTTCCGCTACCTTCACACATATCCATTTGGTTGGGGTTATTTGGAAAGATTCTAGTTTGCAAATTGAATGTTAACACCCTATGAACATGAAGCAGGTAAGGTGCTGGAACCCTATAATCTTGGTGTGGGAAATCTGAGCTAAAGATGTTATATAGTGCAGGGAGTTTCCCTTGTTTCCTCCCTAGTGTACCCCTTCAGCATACACTACTTGAAATGTAGATCTGGCGTGTACCTCAGATTGAATGTCTTGAAAACCAAGCAACCAAAGTGTAAGAGGGAAATGAAGCTTTTCTGCCAAACTAAACCTTGAAACTATGGAAACCCACCTCTCGAACAAGGTTATTCACTAAGTTGAGACCATCCCGCCAGTACTAAAGGCTTTTGGGAAATATTGAATATTATTGGTGGATTTGACCTTGCAAATCTGGATGAGATTCTATTTGGCGGCAACTTAACTTAAACATCCAAACTTAAGGAAGTTTTAAATCCTTTCAGTTTGAAAACCCAGATTTAAGTTCCCCTAGCTTTGCGAACGATCTCAGTGAGAGCTAAACTCACAATCTCATGGAACCAACCACTGAAGTGCGGACGCGCTTTTAAAATCTCTATCATAGTATTTTCTTTCCCCACTGCATCGGCAAGTAAGTGAGTGGTTTCGGTTTGAGGACATTTCTGCTGATCTCATCAGAAAACTAGTCTTAATGCAGTTTTCACTTGGAGAAAACAAAATACTCTAATATCTGAGGTTATTGAGAATAAACGCAGACACTTTATTAGAAAGACAAGGTTATTGCTTCAATTAAACTTTCTATCTTTCTAGTATATTAAATAATTCTTTTATAAAGAGTCTCATCTACAATGACATTTTCATGCAATCTCAAAATCCAAGTTTTCAACTGATGAGTTTTAGGTCACCAAGCTTGATAACAATATAAACAGAGAACTTGAGTCGTCTATAAACTATGATTCTCACTTTCTTGTTAAAACTAAAATTACCTGTCTTAAATCAATTGAATAGAACAACTTTGAAAAACCACTGGGCACATCCATAAGTTTAAGAAACAATTGAACTCTTATACGCACTGAACCAAAGCAATGA
>BGPR01048370.1:0-11566 GCA_013235015.1 Araneus ventricosus | reverse complement strand
ATGTAATAAATTAACACGTTCCTAATTTTTAAAAACGCTACCCAAAATTTAATCCGTAAAATTATTTATACTTAAGCTCTAACACACAATTAACTGTCACTTTAACGGGCTGAAATCCAGTTTCAACCGGTCTGACGTTCGGGAGTTCCCCTCTTTTCCGATACTACTTAATCTCGCTGCGATGGTGCAACGCTCTCTTTTTAAAATCATGTAACCTTCGTACCAGACGCCTGTTTTGGCTTGGCTTGCTTTCTTCGTCTCCGGTGACAACGCTTTGCGTCTATTTATACTTTAACAATGGCGTGATATTTTTCCGAACAATTTAAAATTACCTGAAACCTACCGATTAAAGCATGATTCAATAAAATAAACTCATCTTCATTCGTCAATGACTGCCTCTTCATTGGATAAACACAACACTAGTTGAAATGATGTTTCATATATATATATATATATATATATATATATATATATAAAGAGGAAAGTATGTGCGTGTTTGTTTGTTCGTTTTTTGGTTCTTTATGCACGTCTACACCGTTCGATTTACGATGACCAAATTTGGCCCAATGATGGATTAGCACAAGTGGGAGCTAACGCCGTAAAAAGTATTTTAAAATTCGAATTAGATTTTTATTTATTTAATTAAATAACGAAAATTAAGCTATTTTAGACGTTTTTCACCATTAACTTCTAAAATATGTATGGTACGAAAATTATTTTTACGTCACCTTAAAGAGCAAAACATTACCTTTTTAATGATACCAATTTAATTGTTGTACAATTTTTTTTCTCCAACTTTAATTAATGTTTTAAAATTCATTTTAAACTCAAATTGCAACATTGCTTTTATTGTTATAAAATAAAATCCGAACTAATTTATCGCTTCATCAAATTCTTTATTCACGTGTTTTTACCACTGTTAAAGCTAAGAAAATATTGCTTTTTTTTGTCAATGTAGACTTCTCACTTCCGCCGTTATTTCGTAGCATACACTTTAAAAAGAGTAGAAAAATGCTATTTCGTATTTGAGTTTCAGTTTGACTTTATTTATAGTATTAATAGAGAGTATTTATATAAGGTTTTTATTTTAGAAGAGTATTTATATATAGTTTTTATTTTAGAAGAGTATTTATATTTAGTTTTTATTTTAGAAGGGTATTTATATATAGTTTTTATTTTAGAAGAGTATTTATATTTAGTTTTTATTTTAGAAGGGTATTTATATTTAGTTTATAGAGCAGCAAGCACATCCTTAGTAATAAGTTACAGATAATTTCAAACACCCTGTTGAAAAATTGGGAAAATTGAATTAAAATAAATGCCTCCAAAGAAACCTGTTTCCTTTGGTAAAGAAGAGATTCAAAGAAGATTTACGTTTGTTGAAGAAAGTTGGTGACAATATTTTTTTGGGGGGAAAAGCAGGAGGCCGGTATATGAAAAAATATGAATCCCGAGCAACGCTGGGTGTTCAGCTAGTTTATTATAATTTTTAAGCTTCTTCTTCAGATTGATCAGATCCCATACTGGTGCCATACTGATACCATTGCAATACTGGTTGAAAAAGCATCTGACAGAGCTTCTCACCAATAATAATTTACTACCAATATATAAAATAACAAGTAAATGCTGGTGGAAAAAAACAGTTTACTGTCATTAGCGTAGCAAAGTATAAACAAATTGCTACGAAATTCGATAGCAATTTAGATGAAGATTTGCAATTTTGATCGTGATCAAGTATTTGAACAACAAATAACGAGCTGCGATTCAATGGAAAGTGGGTTAAAAATGTGAGAAATGCGACTGCAATCTGAATTTATCGATGAATTTGTTTTAAGAGATCTGTCCTCGCGAAAAGAAATTTATAAAATTTAAAACACGGTTAATCTTTGAAATTAACATTGCCTTCAATGCGTTCACATCCAGTTGAAATTTTGCATTTATCCAGATATTACTTATCTTGGAAACAGCCTTTTCAATAAGTGCATTAGTTCCACATAAACTAAAAAAGCGGGCATGACGAAATATTTCGTCATGCCAGGAAGACTACTTCAATGGGCATGACGACATGAAATTTTTTAACCTTCCAGCGGGCGCGCATATGTGGGAGATAGTTCTATCGTGCGTCTTATTACATATATATTCTTTGTTCTTTCACAAAAATCCATGCAACTTTTATTTATGTAATCTGTATTTATTAGCTCCATTCTAAACACATATTATATAAATAAAAATTGCATTAGAAGTAATAAAAAACTATATAAATTTGTAATACGATGCACGATAGAATTATCTCCTACATACGCTCGTCCACTGGATGGTTAATTCTTTGTACATTGAAAATACTTGATTTATGCATTATATATCATAAAATATTTTGTCGAAATAGATGTAGTCAATAAGTTAAAGATTTTCTTTTTAGTACTTGAGGTGTAATGATATTACTCCTTACTGCGAAGAAAAAAGTAACCATTGTGAAACGAGTTGAACAAAAGTTTATTCCCCAGTTGACAGGTTAAAAATTCTTATATAGAAGAATTTTGGAAATATCCTCTTATGGACACATCTTGTCTATGCAAACACTCCATGAATAGTCATAGTGATATCACAACTATATGGCAATAACAGTTCATGACGTTTCAGTACAGGCATATTCAGACAAATCGTGAAGTGACATCAAAGAAATATTACAGAAACAGATGTTTACTGAAATATCTCAGAGAAATTTTATGAATTTTCCCTGACGTAACTTTACGACTTCACTAATTGCTGTGCTCTATGTACGATTTTTAACATGATATTTGGTTAGTAATTTTATTAAGAGTTTGTTTCTAGATATGTAGAAGAATACAGTAAACTAAAATCCATCTTCAAATGAAACTTTTTATTCCAATCAACTTACTCATTCAATTACTTAATACTTCATTCTATAATTATTTTTAACAAATATTTTTTATCATTCGGGGAAAAATACATTTAAAATAGGCAAATAGAATAATATATAAAGAGATGCTACAATTTTACAAAATCATCTGCAAGTGATGCTGCAATAAATTTAACTAAAACAAAGATAATTATACAGGGTGACTCTTTATAGTCCTTCTACTCCACATTAACTTCAGAACGGCGACAACTATTGGCACAAACCTGGTGTCTAGGTATAGTATAGCTACCATGCACTACACGGTGAGATCGGTTACAGTGCCACCTGGCGGCAAACAACGCAGTTAACGTTCCTATCTCGAAAACGGCACGAGATACGGAAAAAAAGTCAATTACAAAATTGTAGAGCATCTTCGATTTAGTACAAAAAAACACTTTGAGCGAAATAATGCTAAGAAAGAAACGTATAAAACGAGCAGTTGTTTGGTAGTGATTTCCAACACTCTTGCTACAGAAAAGCGTTAGAAAGAAAACAGAACAATTAGTTATCAGCAGATACTTTTACTTTCGGTTGTCGAAATGCTCTCCGCCTTCGGGTCGATGTTTTTTGTTCAAAAGATGATCTTTTCTCCTGTTGTCGCGATTTGTTACGTCACAGGTTTGGAAAATCGCGACCAAACAAATGCGCGTTTTACACGCTTTGTTCTTATCATTATTGCGCTCGAGGTGTCTTTTCGTACTAAAGCGAAGAGGCTCTACAATTTTGTAATTGATTTTTTCCCTTTATCTTGTATCGTTTTCGATATAGAATACTAACTTCGCTGTTTGCCGCCAGGTGGCGCTGTAACCGATCTCACCGCGTAGCGCATGGTCACTTTACTATACCTAGACACCAAGTTTGTGGCACTTTTTGTCGCCGTTCTGAAGTTAATGTGGGGTAGAAGGAATTTAGTGGAACACCCTGTATGATTATGGAAATGCTAAAGATTATAATTTTATTAATTTGCGTTTGTCTTTCTCAAAGTTTCCAGAAAGTTTTATTTTTAGACTTCTTTATTTATTCGGATATTTCTCCAGAATTTTTTGGATTTTATTTAAATGGCTAAGGTGCAAGACGTGCTTTATTACTTTCTTGTATACGAAGTATACAAAGAGAAACTATTGTAATCGTCCAAAATTTCGAACTCGAGATGTTGACGAATCTCCACGTTTTAGATCTCCCTCAGTCCGAAAAACACAATTTTGTAATTATATCTGTCTGTGAACACGATAGCTCGAAAACCATTAGAGCTACGGGGATGAAATTTGGTATGTGATCTTTACACATAATTTGTAGGTTTCTTCCAAATTTTGGGCAAGATCCGTCTAAGGGAAGTCTGTATGTCTGCGGTCATGTGAACACTATAACTCAAAAAGTTGAATAGCTAGATGGATAAAATTTGGTACACAGTTTTATCGTCATGAATGTAGGTCCGTATGAAAGTTTGGACCAAATCCCTCGAAGGGTTGATGGTCTGTCGGACTGTATAATCGCATGCTTGTAAAAAATTATATCTCCTATACACTTTGGCTTAGATAAATAAAAATTGGTATAACGGTTGCTAACATTAATTATAGATTTGTGCCCAAATTTCGTTCCAATTGGTTAAAAAAAGGCGTTCAAATTGCATATTCAATTTTTTTAATCCTATTCTCCATGCGCATGAGTACTGGTAGCAATCTCTGTGCACGCGGAAGGAATACGTCACTTTGTCCTTGAGCCGGCAAGAGTGGAAGCATGTGATAGTTGCGTTTTAAACGGTATGCATCTCTTTGAATTTTATTCTTTACCTAAATATTTTACAATTACTATAATCTACAATGAGAAACCTTCTGATAGTCACTGGATTCTGGGTTACAGTAGGTTCGAATTTTTTTATCCACGCGGGAGGCGGTGAAACAGCACCTTTTTGGGGAAGTATATGAGAAAGTTTAGGGGGGACCACTCCCGCTGGTTCTTTATGCAATAGCTCAGGGAGAGAGTATCTCTTTTTTACTTTCTCGTATACGAAGTATACAAAGAGAAAGTATTGTAATCGTCAAAAAATTCGAACTCAAGATTTTGACGAATCTCTACGTTTTAGACCTCCCCGAGTCCGAAAAACACAATCTTGGAATTATGTCTGTGTGTGTGTCTGTCTGTGAACACGATAACTCGAAAACTATTAGAGCTACGGGGATGAAATTTGGTATGTGGTCTTTGAACATAATTTGTAGGTTTCTATCAAATTTTGGACAAATTCCGTCCACGGGAAGTCTGTCTGTCTGTATGTTCGAGGTCATGCGAACGCTATAATTCAAAAACTTGAAAATCCAGATGGATAAAACTTGGTACACAGTTTTATCGTCATGAATGTAGGTCCGTATAAAATTTTGGGCCAAATCTGTCAACGGCCTGATTGCCTGTCGGTCTGTATAATCGCATACTTGTAAAAATTATATATCATAAACCCTTTGACTTAGATAAATAAAACTTGGTATCACGTATGCTAACATTAATTATAGATCTGTCAACCAAATTACGTTCAAATCGGTTAAAAAACAGGTGTTCAAATTGCATATTTAGTTCAAAACGCACATTGCAACTGTGTGTTGGCGAGAGTCAGTATAGTTGGCTTTTGAGCTTGGCGGTCTACGAAGGAAATTGTAGCTACGGACGCGCTTCGGAAATTATGGCAACCCCCTGAACCCGACTGACATTCTCCAGATGGAAGGTATGGTGAAATCTTGCGTGTTATTTGTACTAAGATTTCGTTCTCAAAAACTTTAAATAAAGTTGTGATACCTCAGCGCGCTTAAAAATTGAGAACTTACGCAATTTTTTTAATTGTTATCATTTTCCTTTTACACATAATCATAAAAATGAGCGCAGGTCATTTTAAAATTATAATGACTCAGAGTTTATGAAGCAAACGGGACAAATAGTATACGGGACTTATGGAAACCCTAGTTAGAGGGAAAATGACACCTTTTTGGGAAGCATACGAGAAAGTTTAGGGGAGGCCACTCCCGCTGGTTTAACCTTTAGCGCTGCGTTGGCCCTGTTAAGGGGACATTGAGTTGCACGTATACTTTATCCTCAGAACGCATGATACAATTTTTTATTCAAAGCATTTAGACAGGATTTCACTGAGATCGCAACTACTTGTTTCGGTTGCTAGTAAAAATAATTGCCTAATCTTTTCAGGAATTTCTGCGACATGCAAAGTGCAATACACATCCACAAAGTTTTTTGGAGGGCAAAGGGTTAAATGATTCCATTCGAAACATGTATATCAATTAGCTCGAAAGTGTGTCTTTCTATTGTGTTGGGGTTTCAATGAAACTACGAATGAAGTGACGCTATAAAATATTGACGAACAATTTTCTTCAGGTATTGATGAAAATGTTATTTCTTCGTATTGCATATAAGTAAAATTGTAGAGGGACGAGACTCATGTTTATGTGGAATGCCGGTGTTGAATTAATTCAATTTCAGGAACCATTTTTATTAGATGAACAAGTTCCACGACCCAGTATATTAAAAGGTACAAGACGCAAGACAGAGAACAACAACAATCTAGTTAATCATCGCAGGTGAAATTTTCTTTTCCTTATATCACCGCAAAAGGAATCTACATTCGTCTTTCAGCTTGCCGACGGGACTTTTTTTCGTGTACGTGCGCGAGAGAGTAAAAATGAGAAATTTAAACTTTTTTTCAGCGAAACAGATATGATAATAGGAGAAACAATAGGAAGTTCAATTATTTCAAGTACGGCAGTTGAAATGGCCAGTAAATAATTTTTTTTGTCTTTGTAAAGACAACAGGACTTTTTATTATTAAAATTTTCATTGCAGTTAGATTTTGTTCTTCAGGTTTTACCCGTTAAAAAATAAGGCGCGATGCAATAAAAGCGGTCAAAGGCGTGGATTTCAACTAACCATTTAATAACAAAATTTGTTGACATTTTCTTGAAAGTCTCTAAAAAAATCAGTTGTTTACAAAAAGCAAAAGCAGAGACTAAAAAGAAAATGAAAACGGTCATAAATAAATTTGGCTAAAAAAGTTTTTTAAGGCACGTTTTCATTAGTTTACTAAACAGCAGAATTTTTTAATTTAATTAGTTTCTATCCTTTTAGTCTTAAGGTGACTTGTTTCTCAAACTCAGTACCAGATGGCCCCACTGGTACGGAACCAAAATTAAATTTAGTGCTGATAAAAAAAAATAAATTGATGTTTTTCATTTGAGGGTGCATCTTTTTACTTTCTCGTATACAAAGAGAAAATATTGTAATCGTCAAAAAATCCGAACTCGAGATTTTGACGAATCTCTACGTTTTAGACCTTCCCTGTGTCCAAAAGCACAATTTTGGAATAATGTCTGTCTGTGAACACGATAACTCGAAAACTATTAGAGCTATGGGGATGAAATTTGGTATGTGGTCTTTAAACATAATTGAAAAGTTTCTATCAAATTTTGGACAAAATCCGTCCACGGGAAGCCTGTCTGTATGTCCACGGGCATGTCAACACTATAACTCAAAAACTTGAATAGCTAATATTTCTATAAAATTTGGTACACAGTTTTATCGTCATGAATGTAGGTCCATATAAAACTTTGGGCCAAATCCGTCAAAAAGAGGCGTTCAAATTGCATATTCATTTTTTTATTCCGATTATCATGCGCATGCGTACTGGTAGCAATCTGCGCACGCGGAAGGATTACGTGATTTTGTCCTTGAGCCGGCAAGAGTGGAAATCGGTGCGCATTTAATCGGCACGCATCTCTTTGAATTTGATTCTTTACCTAACTATTTTCTGATAGTCATTGGATCCTGGATTACAGTAGGTTCGAATTTTTTTTATCCTCGCGGGGGGAGGGGAAACAGTACCTTTTTTGAGAAGTGTACGAGAAAGTTTAGGGGAGACCACCCCCGCTGGTTTTTCTTTATTTGCACGCCTGAGAATACCTCATTTTATTCTACCGTGTTGAAGGAAATTCTTTATCCGTATTATTAGTTATTAAAATTTATCTGTGTTTGACATTATAGAATTTTATCAAGGAAATTTTTTTTGAAATAAAGCCCAGTGTTGTCAATTGGTAACAAACTGTATTTTAAACATAAACCATATTTAGAACAAAATATAATTTTTTAAAGTATTTTTCTCTCCTTTCATTCAAGAAACGATAGTCAAAAAATATTTTTAAATTGATTTTTTTTAAAAAATCGGGTTTTTTAAAGCGTTAACGTATTTCCCCCCCTAATTATTTCTTTTTACGACGAATTTCAGTCCTCATCTTATTCATAATAAAGAATTTTCATAAATGAAATTTTATTTAAAAAGTGCACTTTTCAGAAGTCGATACCGAATTAAGATATTGGATATTTTCATTAAAAAATAGGAATTACATGTGCTTGCGTTGAAAACTATAGATTCAAATTATGCACGAGTTTCCCTTACCACACTGCATTTCCACAATACTCTTTATTTCCAACTACACGATTCAATTTCATTAATTGGACGGAAACGGGAAATATTAATCTAATTCAAATATTTACGTGTGTATTTATGATAGATTCCAGGAAAAGAATCATTTTTATTATTTCGAATTACGTATATTATCTTATATGATTTCCCATAAACTTTTGAAATAAAGATAAATGATGTTACTACCGGTACTTATAAATAAATAATTAGCTTAATTTCGGATTTTGTCTACGGTAAAAAGAATAGCAAACTCATTTATATTTTTAAGAAAAGGAAAATAAGTATACGAACCCCCTTTATTATACAAAACTTCCGGTATTAATTTATATTTGTGTGAGCGGTTGTTATATGATCTTCTATTGCGGAAGTTGAAATACTAATGATTCTTTTCCTGCTCAGTTTACCAGCCTTGCGATAATAACGAAATGAATCTTGAAAAAGCATGGATAAAATAAAGATGTCTGAAATGAAAATGTGATTCTAGGAAATGGGGAATTTTTATGTTTTGAGGAATGAAGTCTTTTTCCAACTAAATAGGAAAGCTTCGTAAAACAACATTGAATTTCCTCAGACCATTTGGCCTGTCAACCAGTAACCATAAATCTTTTATCGAACTTCCAGTAATTTCTGTAAAAGATTTATCGAAATTGCTGAAATGCAGTAGAAATGAATAAGCATATAAAGAATCGGAGCTCTGGCCAAGCGATTAACATATTATTGGGTTATTTGCGGTCCCATTTCAGAAATCTCGGAAATATCCGCTGATTTAAAACACAGAGTAATTTGAAAATGATCATCTTTATTAAATTTCAATTAGTAGTACACATATTTAAACAGATAATACATCACAGACTACAGAAATAAACTTTGCAAACTTTCTACATGTCCTCTTTCAGTTATTTGACGCACATCTGCGTCGTGTTTGATTCTCCCTGGAGACGTTGAAGCATCTCATTGCCATGGGTATTGCATGGTTGGTGGGTTGCCAAAATAATGTGGACACTTTAGGATTTGCATATTTTTTCGAATATCTCCAGAAAGTCTGTGTGGATTTTCGAACATGTAAAGAAAAGGCTTCAACTCACATTTTAAAGTGAAGATTCGGTCACGAGAGCATTTAGGGGAGCCACAAGAAATTGATGAAGAAGAAGAAAGTGATTTAGGACTCACTCCGTTTCACAGAAAGCTTAAACAGCTGATTTATTTTCCTTCATAACTTTCATAATTATGGGAATTTTTTAACGCGGATTGTTTTAAATTGTTCAGAACAGACTGTTGAATAATATATATATTTTTCAAAAAATCGAAAGTTTTCGAGATTTAAAGGTCGTATGTCCCCTTAAAATGACTTGAAATTTCCTTCAATGGTTTTATTTGATGTGCTCAATATTTACATGCATTTTCGCAAAAGTAGCACCATGTAGGGTTATTTTTCTTTCATAACTGCAAAGCCAGATATATAGGGAAACTTATATAAAAATTCCAGTTAAATACCGTTCAGATTTTCCCTCTGAAGCGGCAACGCACTGAGGTGAATTTCGGTTGCACTAAGAGAATCTAAATGATGAGGGTTCTTGCAGAAATTGATATTTTTTTAAACTTGATTCTTCGAAAAGAAACATTAAATTTTATGAAAGTTGAATATCTTGAATGCCCATGTTTTCTTATAAATTGAATGCCATATTTAAATTGCACTTCCACGATAACTAGCAGTGAAATCCTGTTGCTGTATATATGTTTTCAGAGAGACTTCTGTTGTCCGTCTATTCGGTTATCCGTCACGGTCCAGACGTTGACAGTTGATTGAGGTTTTACTGTAATTAATATCCGAGATCTATACTTTCTGCAGAAATTTTGTAAAAGATAATGAGTGTACCTTTCGCAATTTTGGAAACCCTAAATTGGGTAAGTAAAACAAATCTGGGATTTACGAGATATCTGGATCACAGTCATCCTTGTTGACAAGCTTTCCAGCCATTTTCATAAAACATTCGTATTCAAACAAGCAATGAATAAAGAGTAAGTGCATCTTTCTTCCTATACTATTTAGAACGCATAATAAAAGTAAGAAATTTTTTAAGTACAATTTTATTAGTCTAATAAAATGTAGAAAATAATTTTTTAAAATCAAAAATCGTAAAAGCGTGAAGCACTGAAAACAACACAATAAGGAAATTGGTCCAATATGAATATAAAAAAAATCTAAAGAATTCTGAGAAAATTAATATATATTTGTAATGTGAGTAAAAGTTCAATTTATTTAGAGCATTTTTATCAGAATCTCAAGCTTCACGATTCTTGATTTGGTTTTCAAATTTTTGATCAAGATTCTTTTTTTTTTTGCATTTTAGCACACTAGTAAATGCTTGCTTTTTAAAAACTTTTTTTATTTTCTATAATTTACTTATCCTTTAACATTTAATATACCGGGTGCGTCATAAATTCGTGCAAACTTCACAAATTCATAATAAAAGTAATGCTCGGAAAAAATTTCGGTTTGCGCGAATTTGATCAGAGAGACATTGGACTTTTTTCCATGTATACATAAAAAAAATTCAGTATCCCACTCAAGGAAATAGGGCTTTTGTGCGCCTTCAGTTATTTTTCCGCGCGAAGCTTTCGCAATGCAATAATAGTGGATTCACCATTCTTGTAGAAAAGTTTAACCTCCAACGCTCGATCTGGTAACGATAGCATGCTGCCCGGATCGAATGACGAATCCGTTTCTAGCCAGGTGATTTATTGCTAGCATGATTTGCATAAAACGACTCGGTATGGCGTGTGAGCGCCCTCTTTCGTTTACTTTTGGAATCATTTTTTTAATGGGAAAAAATCCAATGTCCCTCTGATCATATTCGCGCAAACCGAAATTTTTTCCGAGCATTAAGTGTTTTATTACGAATTTTTGAAGTTTGCTCGAATTTATGACGCACCCGGTAGTTACTATTCATTAACATAATTATTGTTGAATCTTGTAACCTATTTTTCTCAAATTCGCTAAAGTGGCGCCTCTCTTATTGTATGAAATCTTAATTGAGAATTAAGTTCTGGGCACATTATGCAATTGTGTTATTATCGGGAGCACACAACTGTATACAATTTCGGAACTCCAGCACACCAGAAAGGGAATGAAAAATCGATTTCAAAAGTGCATCTTTACAAACCTGAAAGCAATC
>BGPR01048369.1:0-10190 GCA_013235015.1 Araneus ventricosus | reverse complement strand
ATACCTAGTGGTAAAATCAACTTATTAGAACACGTGTTTTAGGTTAGCTCACTTGGTGACAACAGGTTACTGCAACATGTATGAAACAATGAGATGGAACCTAATAAAACATGAGAATGAATGCAATAAAATTACGACTTTAAGAAAGGGAAAGTTATCGTACGGAGAAAACAATACCGTATGACCAGAAAAAATAGAATTTAGACGACGGTTTTAAAACCATTTATGGCTGGGCAAGTGGTGAAAAACCGTTTTGTCAACTGAAAACAGCTTTAAACAATCAAAATATACGGAAAAAAGTCCGGGAAGAAAACGGATATTTTCTACAGTGTGCCTAAGAGTATCAACATTGTCTCGATTTATGTCCAAAATCATTAGCAAATTGAAATCATTGCTTTTCCCTTTCAACTGCTGCTTTGAATTCCTAGGGCAGCATATTTCACCATCTTTTATCAGATTTCATAGTGTTTATTTTCCTATCGTATTAATTTTTCAGAATTTAAATGTGCATTCAGTCTCCCTAATTTCAAATGTTGCCGAAAAGGGAGGACGACTTTCGAGGGAGCTTGACAATAGGAGGGACTAGCCTCCCCTAAGGAGGACAGTTGGTCTATATAAAGCCAATTACACCAAATGTACTTGTTTTAGCCCTTCCCGTTTTATTTGTGTTCATAGACGGAATAGTTATAATTAATTCAAAGATGGTGACTGACTCCATTAATTTCAGTGTGGGGTATGAAATCGAGGTTGGTATTTTTTTTTGACGTTTGCAATGCGGAGTCTTTGCAATCTTAAAATAACAAATGATGAAACATTTGGCATCAAATAAATTTGAAACTTCATTTGCGTATTTTCTTAGACTTTGTAATCTTAAAATAGCAAGGATAGAAGCGGTATATCAAATAATTTGAGCTTCATTTGCTTGTTTTTTTCTTAGTCTTTGTAATCTTAAAAATAGCAAATAATGAAGCATTTGTATCAAATAAATTTGAGCTTCATTTTGCGTGTTTTTTCTGTAGTCTTTATGTCTTTAAAAGTATGAAATGATAGTATATATAATAAAATAAATTTATTTGCGTGTTTTTTTCTTAGTCTTTGTAATCATAAAAATAACAAATGACGAAACATTGTATCAAGAATAAATTTGAACTTCATTTGCGTGTTTTTTCTTAGTCTTTGTAATCTTAAAAAATAATATGGAAGAGCATTTGTATCAAATAAATTTGAGCTTCATTTGCGTGTTTTTTTCTGTCTGTAATCATAAAAGTAACAAATAAGCATTTGTACATAAAATTTGAGCTTCATTTGAGTGTTTTTTTTCTTACATAATCACATGTTTGGGCTCCTTTTAAACAATTTTCAGCAAAACGGGATGCGGATCTTTTTTTTATACCAAAAGAGATTTGCAGTATATAAATGTAAAAAATCTCAGGTTGAAAACGATTTTGATTCTAGGTTTTTTGAGCCGCTTTACAAGAATGAATGGGAATTTAAGCTTTGATTCATACTGTTTGAATTCACGAGTCTCTTCTATCAACCGTAAAATCTGTAACAAAGAACATTTGCTCCCGTTCCTTTTATTATTAATTTGGTTCCAAGAGGAAACAGCCTAGCGCGGCAATTCATTATCGCGCAGCCAGAAATCATCAGATCGGGGCTGAAATAGTGCTTTCTCAGGTGCAGGATATGATTGAATCATCGTTGCTGGATTCCAGCCCACCTGGAAACACGTGAACTGCAGTTCATTGTTCTCATATTAACGTTCCCTAGGCGGAGCCGAGATGCGCCCTCTGGTTATTTCTATTTCAGAGTTATTGTCTTGGAATTCATACCTAAATAAGCAATTGTCAATAAAACTGGGTCAATAGTGCCAGCATGTAATTTGTTAGATAATATTCTAGGGTAGCTTCCTTGCCCACCTGGAAAACTGCCTCTTAACCCTCTAAGAGTTTCAGACGTATTTTTTCGTTTCTTATGGGTTCAGAGCAGGTATTCATGTCCGTATGAATTTCTTAAACTACCATGGATGAAACATTCCTTAAGATTTCAGGAGACATTCTAAGATCAAATTGATGATTTAAGTAATTTTCAGGACTTGAAGCTAGTGATAAGCTAACCTCTCAGAGGGTTAAAGAAGGCTATACAGTGAAACTTCTGGGTCAACTGTCACCCGCGTGACCAGTAATGAAATATCTTTTGTAGTGATTTGAGATACCAAAAATGGAAGGAGCAGAAGAGTAAAACAATGCCATTAAACAATGCACCTTTTGCTTCCAGCATGACATCAATCAACAGTATTCAATTAATTAACAATTTCTCTAGAATTAAATTACAATTGAGTGGAAAAATGGAGAACTCTCCGGTGCAAGGGCCATAGCCGCGGGTTCTAATATGGATCTTTCCTGTCAGGGTGTTTTTTTTTTTTTATGAGTCAAAAAATGATTCCCTCTGTGGCCTGAATTTTGTTCAATAGCAACTGAAATAAGAAAAATCGCCATTCGGTTCTCTTCCATTTCTTCCATTTCTGTTATTTTCTTTTAAAATGTTTAACTAGAGCATGTTATTATTTATTCTATAATATTCGATGATATGTACAATATTGTCTAATCCATAGACTGCTACTTTATTAACCTCTAAATATTTCATGTTTTCTCTTTTAATTTCTTCATTTCTTTGTGTATTCAAAATATCTGTCTTTGTGACGGATGTTGCAGCATTTTTGCCATTCACCTTCCTGAGTTTAATTTTTTAACTTTTAATTTTGAAATTTTTGTTAATTTCTACCACGGTAATATAATTTTCTGGCTTGGGACGAATTGAATTTTTCAATTTTTTAATATCTTTTTTGTTAAATTACTATACAGTAACATAATTTCCACTCCTGGCTTAGGGATTTAATTTTCAAACGTTTTTGATATCTTTTATTCAAATTACTATACAGTAACGCGTTCCTGGTTTGCGGGTCGAAAATAAAATTCTTTCAACGTAGATAAAGAAACATAGATATTGTATTTCATTTGTACAAAACAGTCTTCAAACTTAATGTACGAGAAGTAATGTACTCGTATGTTCTTTCGTAAAACAATAGTACAATAAATTAATAGTATCGACTGGTTAGTGATGGGTTTGGCGCGCAGATCAATGTCAACTTCCGTCACCGACGGTGGTCACTTCCGCCCTCCTTACAGTACACGTCCACTTCCAGCTTTATGCACTTAGGTGTAAACTAATCCTGGACAATTTTAAAGATGCCTGTTTGTTGGCTGATATTTATTTGGGTATGACGGATAGAGAGCGGTAATCAGTTTACGGTATTTAGTTTAATTATACTAAAATGCCGATTTGAGGCAATGCAAAGAGACTATTTTGGGTCAGAACTCGCAATTTTGAACGGTCAGGTGCGAAGACACCTAAGCCGTAACCTCTCTCCAAGTTCACCACACTAGCGGAGTTTGATCCCTAACATCGAATTTCAGCGCCATGTACATCCATGGTAGATATTTGATGGAATGGGATTTTAGTCCGGAAGAATCTCCCTACTTCCGGGCAAGATTTTTTTTAATACCTCCGTTCAAAATGGCATGTATTAAAGAATGATGACATTTACTAATTATTCCTGCGATACTATGTTTGATTAATTTCTCTTTGAAAATTTGGTTTTCCAGCAACATTATATTGAAAATAAATAGGTGTAGAGAAGAATATTCTAGACGTATTTGGGATTTAAAATAAGTCAGGACATGTGCGATTTCTGCAGTAGACGCTCGTTATAACGACCTCTGCGTCCCACGGCAAAAGGTCGCGCAACGAGTGGTCGCATAAGTGGATATGAGTGAAATCACTACACGCATACGCTCAGCAGTTCCATAAATAGGCGATTTTAAAGAGATTCCAACTAAATACACAAAATTATTTTATCATTGAATTAAAATAAAATTTTATCAGTAAAAATATATTTCTAAAACAGATTTTAAAGTAGAAAATAAAGGGTGTTATATACAAAACATTTATTTTTCTAAAGAAAAGAAATCAGAAATGGTTGTTTGTCTTTTCCTTACTCACTTTTCGCAAAACAGATTTTCATTTCAGTTAAAGATGATAAATAACATGTTCTTCCCTTTCAAAAACATTTTAAGTCATAATAGCACTTGAAACATTTTTTTTTTTTATTCACAAAACTATTTCTAATTTCTGCGCTGTGGTAAGTAGCCGTCCCCATGTCAAGTTGAACTGTAACACTGTCTCTGCAAGCTTGTGTGATCCAAGATAATTTTGTTTAAAATGATGTTCTTTTTTGGGAAGAGTGTCTATTAATTCGGACGTTGTATTGGGATTAGACGACACTGGACGATCGTTGGGCCCGAAATAACATAGTGCACTTGGAAACACAGTTTGGGGTTTATACTGGTCGTTTATAATGGAATGGTCTTTTGCAATGGCCTTAGTCGTTATAACGAACGTCGGCTGTAATATATGATTGATTTCAAGCATGTTTTTTGCCATATAGAGTGATTAGTGTCTCAAAAATATAGCAATTTCTAATAAAACCGCAGGCCGCGATAGACTAAGATAGGTAGATTTCCAGCTTCAGGGGCCGTACGGTTTAAGAAAACCCGATACCGGTAGAATCCGCTGGCGAGGATACCACTCCAGGTATCATCTTAGTGTTCCTACATCTGACACTTGGGTTTAAAATGACGAAGTCGACCGCCCTCGTTTTGCTTCAAAGAGCAGGACGTTAATATAACTAAACTATAAAACTATTTCTGAAAAATAAATCACCAAAGGAACCAATATCTCTTTTAAGAATTCCTCACTTAAACATTTTTTGAGGTAATTAAATCAAATTAGTTACGTTTTCAATCCATCTTACCACAGTTGCTTAGGTAATAAAATATGAACATAAGTAACTACCAGATTCATTGGATACCATTTAAATTGCCTCTATGCTGTGAACAAGAATTGGATTCTTAGAGTTTTATTGTGTGAATTGGGGTTTCTCCATTTTATGTATGACGGATAAAGCCATTGTGGTGCAGTGTCTGACCATGAGTACTTCAGGCAAAGGCAAAAGGGTCTGACAATCCACAACCAGCCATTCAACGAAAACTGTTCAGAAAACTTTTTTTAGTAACTAAATTACGGAAGAAAAAACTCTGTGCAAGAATGTTTTTCTTCTAACTTTCAAAAAAAATACCTTTAATCCTCGTTTTAAGAAATTTTCCACTGAATGTAGGTGTTCTTTTCAGAAGGAACATTTTTACAGAGTGCTTAAAATTAGGTTGAAAATTCGAATATTTCATTGATCATTACACTTGGGGGTCGATAGTTATCGTCCGGTTTGGATAGTTTTCTTGATACGAATCATAATTTATTGATAGTAGTATCTGTAAGTATAGCAATGATATAAAGAAAATAAAATATTACTAAATTAAATTGGTAAGTTACAAAGGTTTTTTTTTAAATTAAGAAACAGCAAAGAAACTTTGCGATGATTGAAACCTTGTCGGCGTCCGAGGCAAAGGATAAAATAAAATTTTTAAATCTTTAATTCAGAAAAATACGCCAAATCTTGAATTTCGCTTTTTTAAAAAAAAGATGTCAGATCCACTTCGTGACTGGAGTGCTACATCCATTTGAGATATTTATTGCTATTTCAGGGTCGACATAAGGTATGCGACGCTTGTTATACATACTCCAGCGCGTCCCTAATACTTGCCAGGATATACATACTCCAGCGTCCTAATGCCCGGGATACATACTTCAGCGCATCCTAATGCGGGATACATGC
The DNA here is from genome assembly GCA_013235015.1 of Araneus ventricosus. NCBI lineage: Eukaryota > Metazoa > Arthropoda > Arachnida > Araneae > Araneidae > Araneus > Araneus ventricosus. The sequence continues at coordinate 4,399 of BGPR01048369.1, read as the reverse complement.
TTCAGCGCGTCCTAATGCTTGAGATACATACTTCAGCGCGTCCCTAATGCCGAGATACATACTTCGGGGCCCTATGCCGGATAATACTTTGGCACATTAATACTTGAGATTACATACTTCAGCGTCTAATACTTGAAGAAGGGTACATACACTATGCCCAAAGGTAATCAATGCCAGATTTTCATTTTTTTAAATTTCTCAGATATGGTTTGACTGAATACTAAACTTCGGACATTCTAAAAAGATGAATAATAACTCCCACATTTTACATTGAAGATTCCTGAGACAATTAGGGGACCGTCTAAACTGTTGAACAAAAACGTTTTTTTCATACCCACTTCACAGAATACCATTAACAAAATGAAACTTTTATAAGAAATGGTAATGTATAATGTGCATAATATTTACAGAATTTTCAAACTCAGATTAAATATTTGGGAGAGATATAACGGTTTTCTTAAAAAAATCTAAAATTTTCCCACCTGTTTTGCTTATAACATGGGGATTTTCTGTTATATTATACGAAAGTTACAAGAAAGATGACAATATGTTAGAGAAACATTTGTAAAAGAATTGAAAAGAATATTTTTAGATAATACAGAGATCGACAATTTTAGTAAATAATGTTTTACTGCGCATGCATGAGCAGATGTGTATTTTCTTTCACAACTTTAAAACCAGATATATGAAACTTATATAAAAATTCAGTTTCAATCTCATTAATATTCAGAAGATATCGGCATTACAAAGAGCAGATTTTACCTCACAAGTAATTGACTAAAGATGGGGGGGTTGTACACAAGAGTACAGTATTTTTTTTTAATACTTTTGAATGGATTATATTGAATTGTATAGTGATCAAAGATTTTCTGAATACCCATGAGACTTATAAAATTACATGCATAACCCAGATTCAATATTAGGCACTATAAATAACAAAAAATTGTTATTTTAATTATATTATTACATGATTATTAACAAGTTGCTATATATTACAATGATTTTATGAAACGATATTTTTAAATATATATTTCTTTTATGGCAAAACGATTTTTATCTAATTAATTTCTTTTCTTAAAATGTTTTAATAATTCTACATATATATTTTTTATTCGATTACAGAATATTAGATATTATTCATAGATTATTCAGAAAATTCTGATCACTACTTAATTCAAATAACTATTTAAAGATATAAGTTGAAAATAGATTTGTGGCGCGGCCCTCGTGGCGGCTTCCATTGTTTCAGGGTAAAACTACCTTTCTTTATAACCGATACTTCTGAATATAATGATAGTACATATAAGACTTCCTATATATCTGGTTTTAAGTATTGAAGAAAGAACCCACGCCTCATGCTGACTCCAACAGTATTTAATGAGTAGCAATTCTGTAATGACTCAGAAACACTTTTCTAGTACACAAAATATTCTAGACAATGACATTAATTGCACTGCTTGAGGTGATGGTATGTATAAACGAAAATACTGCATATTAACCAAAAAAAATGAGTAAGCCTGGAGCAAGAAAACTGGGTATATCTTCCCATCTTTAAGAGAGTTTACGAAAATTCCTGTATGTGCATTATATTATCATTCTGAGATTCCTCTTAATTATCAGTGAAGCGAGGGTGAATTTAAGCGTTTTTTTTCTTCACGTCGGTTGACAGTCCCCTATTACCCTCGGGAACGATCTTCAATCAGCAAATAATAGTGTCTCTATTCAGTTTTAGAAGAATCAATTAAGCCGGTATTCTGGAAAATTAAAAATAATGATCTGAGATAATCAGACTACCCAGGCATATGTCTTCTACAGCATGCCCCTAATACTTGAGATCATACTTTAGAGTGTCTTAGTGGCTTTTGGACAAATTAATTGCTACTTTGGGTTAATTATAGATTTCAATATCAAAAGAATTCTTTAATTCGATGCATCAGCCAAACCTTTAATTTTCAGCGTGCGTGTGGTATAAGCACGGAAAGAGGAATTACAGGTTTTAGAATTAAGTTATATATAATCAGCTGCCAAAATAACGGTACAAACAGACTTTATAAAATTTATTTTTTTATTTCTTCGTTCAATTTTTTTATTATTCAGAACAGTTTTTCTGATATTTGTGTTTTCAATTGTGTATATTTTACAAACTTTTTTTGTGTTTCCTGCAATTTGATAAAGTTCCGTAGTTTAAATGTTTATTATCAATTCTGTCTGTAAATATCAAACTCTTTAAGAGTGTGTTGCCCAGATAAGGCCGTTTATTTATTTTGGTCTGCTCCCAGTTTGGGAGAATTTAAAGGTTGTTCGGGGGAATGGGTGGGGTCTCAGGGCCCTGTGGTGGAAATAGTTGTACTCATCCACCTGCATCCACGCAACTGGTTACACACTTAACCCTTAGTAGACACCAGGGGTGTGGGGTGGCGTCATGTCATGTATACAGAAGGGGTTACAATTCAAAGTCATCAAAATAGACTCCGCAAAAGTGAAAGATATTAACATTTTTTTTTAACTGAATAATATTCAAATCCTTATTATAAACCAAAAATAGAGATAATTAGTTATTTCGAAATATAAGTCGTTTATTGTTGAAAAATTCTATTTATATATAAAAAAAGCGTAGTTTCATAACAAATTTAAGTTTCTTTTTTTATATTTAATGGTACCAAGTGGTTTTACCTTTACACTTACATTGGGGTTGTGCAATAATTTGTACTGTGATAAGTCCTTACAATCGTCACGGAAATATATATTTTTTACAAAACAGCAGAAAGCATTCAGAATCTTAAGATTAAAGTTCCAATTTACCGATGAGAGATGAATATTTAATTTAGATAAACTTTAGAAATGGCAATAAATTTATAAAATCATAGAAATAATGATAATAAGTAAACACTGTTACCAAAGTATTTGAAACGAATGGGATAGAAATGGAAATGATTCATTACGGGATAAAAACATTCATTTTCTGGTTTTCATTGTACTGTCATCTCTTGATGCCAGACAGGCTTTTCTGTTTGCTAGAACCAATTTGCCAGGACGTAAGATCACATTGTACGGCGAAATCTTTTGGACACGCAGCGAGGAGCCAGAAGCTGAGAGAAACAAATAGCGGGAACGCAGTGTGTCGGCAACGTTTAGACAAACAATCGTAATCGTTCAGTGAAAGGGAAATGAGAAAATGCCAAGGTTACAAATCTGGTGGGCCAACAGATTTAGGAAAACAACACAGACCTCCGGAAAGATGACGGATTTGGAAAGGAAATCGGTGGTATTGTTTATTTTTTAGAGCTCCACCACGACGTTCCGCCTTGCAGTGATTATTCCCTTGATTGCTGCCGCTCTTTCTTTTCAACGCAAACACGATTGAGATTCTTCGGCCTAGATTAATGTACTCCCCAAATGAATTTTCATTATTATACGGAATGGACAAATTTTGCAGCCACCATCCACTTACAAAAATTATTTCTACTCACTTAATGTTCATACCATAACCACTACTCATACGTCCGGGCTAGTGTCCAGCTAATCAGTTTAAGCGGGTGAAAGCAGAAATTTCCTTGCAATTGAGAGAAATCTGACGTATTCGAAAAGAGTTGACCTCACTCTGCCAACATAGAAAATTCGTTTTTTTTACACTTTTTACATCTGTTGTTGATGAGAAAGTGGATGGGACTAATCCAAACTGAAAATTAAAAGGTTTGGCAGTTTGTTTCATTACTCTAATTTTGAATTATCAGATATTAATAAAATTGTATTCTTTGCATTCTGACATCTTAATTTTTTGTTTCTCAATTGACGTCTTAATTTTTTTTTTTCTGATAGTGTTATCAAAGAGAGATTCGAAGACAGCAGTTCTTACACTTAAATTTGACCCCTCAAGACCCTTCCCCACTCTCAGTGTACCCGGATATCTATTTAAAATATTAACACTAGGGTATAACCAATAGTCGAATCTATCCGAATACTGTATCAGTTGCAGATTCACATAAACTTTTACCTGTAAAAAGAAGTATTTCTAAATTATAGATAATTTTCTTGTCTTATTTTCTAAACGAAATGTTAAAACTGAGCTTGTTCTCAGATCACATCATTGAGTGAAATTGAAAAAAAAGTCGTAAAATAGATCTGAATTCAATTTGGCTGAAATTCGCCAATCGGTAAAACCTTGATATCGCCAACAACGGATACCAGTCAATGCAATCAACAAGACGTTCCTATTTAGCTAAGAAAAAAAAATGCAATGAAGTCATAGTTAAAGATTAGCCATTGAGAAAGTTTAACGCATTTCATTTTCTGAAAGGGTCGTGATTTCTTTTATTTTTGAAACCTTCATAGGTTAGCATTTGCTCCCCTGTACCATATTAGCAATACATGCTTCCAGACCACCGGAGACATCATAAAA
>BGPR01048367.1:0-11567 GCA_013235015.1 Araneus ventricosus | reverse complement strand
CTAATTACGTGCATACACAGTCAACAAAAATCTCAGAAATTTTCGTCGCTCAATTTTTTTTTCAGTGTTTTGTTTTCATTTGCACTTTAACACAAGTTGTAATGTGTTGAATTTTAGAAATGTTTCCACAAACTTTCTGGTTTCTTCAATAGTTGGACAGTTCAACTGGAAAAAGCAGTTTTAAATCTCATAAAATCCTTTCTTTCTATTTTAATTAAATTGAAATTTTGTAACATTTTTTAATTCAATAGTTTCTGAAAATTTAGTAAAATTTTATTTTAAAACAGAATATGAATTAAATTAATAAAAAGTTTTTAACACATTGTGATCAAGTTAATTTGTTTTCTGAGAAATTTTGAAATACAAATTACAGAAACTAACATGTTAAATATAGGGTAGATGCTCCAATTTTGGCCACATTAAGAGAAAATTTTAGTTTTCACTGCAGATGACTGGCTAAAGCTTTTTAAGTCATATTTACACTATTGTTCAGTAAATTTTATTGCCTTTCAGTTAATTATAAAAAAAATTCTCTGAAAAAAATTATATTTTGAATTATGAATTTTTAAATAATTTATTCCAATTTTTATTAGTTTTGGCCACATTAATATCAGCCATTTTAATGAATATTAGGCAAAAATAAAGCATCTTTATGCAGTATGTATTTATTATTTTCATATTTTATAAACCATTTTTTGTTGAATTTGTAAAAACTTAAAATAAAATATACACAAGTTGATTTTAGCTACAAATTTGAGTTAAAGAGACAGGATTGCAGAAAACAATATTTAATTTGGTTGGTAATATACATGTTGTATATACTTGCATATTTTTTTTAAAAAAGGTGGAGGGGTTGAATTTATATGCAAATACTGAAAGCATTTTAGGAAATTTTAAAAAATGAAGTTTCATCAGTATTATACACCTGTTTGGGATTATCTAAAACACTTGTTTTTTCACCAAGGAGCTCTTGAACCCCTTAAACCAATTTCTGCTTTCGTCATCCGTGATATTTGCTTGTGCTTTTATTAAATAAACTCTGCCTTATAACCAGGGGTGGCGCCAGAGGGGGGACCGGAGGGCCAGTGCCCCCTGTCGGGGATACTGTGCCCCCCGTCGGGGAAAATTTTGGTACGGGTTATTCAACTGTAGTTGATAAATAATAATCTGGTGAAAATTTGAGACCAATTTCATTACACTCGTCCCCCCTGTCGGGCAAACTCTAGAGCCATTCCTGCTTTTAACCGATTCTAGGATGCCATTTCATGAAAGGATTATACCACTTTCTGAGTGGCCTTCCATTTTGAAACTGACAATTAGAGAGTAGCAAAGTTTTTTTGATGGAAATATCTTTTTATATTTAAATTGGAATTATGGCCACATAAAATCTAAACAAAACTAAATTAATTTTATTTTATCCCGATATTCTTAAAATTATTTTATGACTATTAGCATAATGAACCGTGTGGCCAAAAGTGGAACATATAGTAAATTTAGAGTACCAGTTTTGGTCACCAGCTATTTGATCTTGAAAATAATTAATTTTGATATGAAATCAGAATAAAAAGAAAGCTTACCTCATAAACACCAAGGGTAATCAGTTTTAGAATATAACAGTTAATTCCGAGATCCTGATCATGAAAAACTGCAAAACCTTGTTCTTTAGCAAAAACCTTAACAGTTGCGAGCACACAATACATGATCATGCATGCAATTCTTTTACAAGTCACATGTTTGAGAAAAATGAACCAATCAAGATTTAAAATAGTAAAATATGGATTGTTCAAAGTTTTGGAATGCATCTTATTGGTTAATTTGAAATTACTGGTTAATTAATGGAAAAACAGATGCAATGTGGGCAAACTGGTCCATCTACCTTAAGTGAAGTGTGCTGAATTGAATTTACTTATATATCACCTATCTAGAATAGCATACAATAAAATCAAACCATAATGCTACAGACATATCTAAAATAGAAACTCTTTCATTTCACTACAAACATTTTGGCTACACAAGACATCTGCCATACTTGAATTTTTTCCAAGATAGCATAACTCGTGAAATTTGGTATTACCTTTAACACATTAAGATCCAACAACTAGCAAAAGTTTTATAAACTAAGCCAAAAAGGGTATGCGTTATTAAGTCTAAAAAAATTTTCCCGACTAGGAACAGGTTATGAAACAACATTCTGCTTAGGATTCCAAGTAAAAATTTATTCTACATTCTTTCAAAATATAATCTCTTTCTTATATGAAGGTGCTTGTTCCATTTAGCAAGAAATATAATATCATCCAGTAAATATACATACTCGAAGATTAATTTAATTTTCAATCGTTTTATGGTGCCTACTTTTTCCTAAGAGGAATCCAAATCGTTGCCAAATTTGAATGCTGGCGGTATTTCTTTAGGCGCCAACATTACTTTTAGTCATTCACGAGAGGTACTACTACGATATGGCGAATTATCTTTAAGCTCTGCTAACGGAAAAGTATCAATTTTATATATGATTTATTCTGATTCACATCACCAACCCACTTTTTGCCTTATGTATTGAAAAAAAAAATCAAGACAAATGAACAAAACCATTTTCTGCAAAGCCTTTGACGCATCAAAACAAGTTTAAAATACAGCTTTATAAATCTTTTGCCCCAACTTAATGCTAGAAATGATCTCCAAGAATTATTCAGTAATAAATTTACCTGAGATGTCATTTTCGTTTTTTTCTGCAGAGGATTATTCATTGCTTTCGATGCCATTTTTATTCTTTGATTTGAAATGAGTACCCTACCAATAGAAGTAGTAGCAGTAGAGTCATTTGAAATGCATACTCACTGGCCAGCTGCTTTTGTTTGTATTATGGATAAATTGAAGTAAACTCAATTTGCATATTGCATGCAAATTTATGGACGAGTTTTCTGTTTTGTTTACTTTCATTAGAAACCTTGACTTTATTTACATTACTTTTGGACTTCCGTTTTAAAGATTCCATTGATTAACATTACACCGGAATACGTAGTTAAGGCATTTTAATGTAAATAAACGAAACAGAAAACTCGTCCATACTGAACATAGAAAAGATTATCTATCCTATTAAAATTCGAATGTAAACAAACATATGTATCTATGTCCTTCTATCTTCTTACGAACCACTGAATCCTGAAACTAGCCGTAAGTACCAAAAGATGGAAAATAATCCAAGGAATCCATTTCGCCTATTTAAATTCCAAAATTATAATTAGTTAAAAAGATATTAATTAAAAATGTCAAAATGAATGAATTGACGTGCTGCCATCTACTGGCAGCATGGCGAATTCATTCACGGCGGATTCTTTTTTCCCCCTATTATTAGTTTTCGCATCCGGTGTTGCATTTTTTAATTTATTTAACGGAAGTTGGTATTTCTTTTTGAGTGAGCTTCTGGGTTTGGATTTATTAACAATGGAAAAAAATCATTTTCATGCTTTTTTTCTTTCTTTTTTTTGTATTAAAGTGTTTAACTTCGTAACATTTGTTAGGGAAAGTAAGTGACAATATTTGTTGATTGTAAAGAAAAACGGAGGCGGGGCATATGAAAATATATGGATCCCAAAATCTCACGTGACCTCACTTCTCTCAGCCCGGGAATATCCTGTTATTCGTGATAGCCCGGCAACGCCGGGCCACACAGCTAGTTTAGTTCTTATGCAATAAATGCTTTGTGAAAACAAAACAAAAAAAAATCTTCTTTGCATCCGTTGAGAGATCGAAAGGGCACGGGAAGGAAAGCGGAAGGCAATCAAAATGCTGACGTAATACTTCTCTTTGAAGATTATATTTCATACATTTAAAACAGAATATGGATCTAGGTTTCATCCTGTGAGATAACTTTTCAAAACGGCGAGGAACTTAAATGAAATCTATGTAACTTGGCATTAGTAGGCTAACGGCCTTATTCACCATCCATGGTTAAACCATGATCAGCGGTTAGAAGGGAATTTACGCAAACAAGCGAATGCTGAACGAAATGATCGGCTAGATGTATACCCTAAACTGGCGAGTTGGCGAGAAACTCGTTTGACTCGAAGTCTGAGGATAATTTTAAAAATCGCCAACAACAGAGAAATTGAGATACCATGCCAAAATAGCAATCCACTAAGGTATACATTTGGAGATGCATTTCGGTTAGCTTTCGCATTGTTATAGCAGAACCATCATTTAACCGCTGATCATGGTTTAACAATGGATGGTGAATAAGGCCGTAAGTGTCCGTTCTAAAATGTGATAGCAGAACATGGATCTTACAAGCGATTAGTCTGTAAAACTCTATACTCATGTTTCATGCTATTAAGATGCGAGAATTTAGAACAATATTTAGAATTTAGCCATATTTTATTAAACTCGCTTCCATAAAACTTCTTAGAATTATAACTTAGATCCTCGTGAGAATGAGAAATCCAACTAAGTAATTTACGGGTCTATTCTGATACCCCGGTTGGGTTGGGAGACGTCACTTTTTCCGCCCGTTAACGACAAGTGCGATTCTTGTACCCGTTTTCCCAACCGGTTGGGATCTCGCTCGGTAGAAAAAACGACTTCGATTTCTCTCCATCTCTGTACCTGGCGTAAACGCTATTTGCGAGCGAGAAGTGTTGTTTCGATTTCAGAACTTATCAAATTTTCGTTTAAAATGGAGGCTGCTAAGACGTCAATTGTGTTTTGGAAGGGTTTATCGGGATAAATGTAATCCATTTGACCAATCTGAAGAAGAATTTATCAATTACTTTAGATTTTTTAAAAAGTAGTTAAATCTTTTACTACTCCATCAAGATAGTCAATAATGTGTTACAAAGCTATAAAGTCGTTTCCCTGAGATGCTAGACTTGGCGACAAACTTGGCGACTTGGCGATAAATTTGGCGAACTTGGCGACAAATTTGGCGACCATTTTGGCGACTTGGCGGCAAAGTTGGCGACCTTGGCGACAAAGGGAATTTTCTAGAAGGACCTCAAACTTTCCACCTATTTCTACTGCTTTCATGAATTTTCTTAAGATTACGTCACTTCCTACATAATGATGTCACTTCCTGTTGAAAAGTATAAAGGCAAGCTCTAAAGCCAAGAAGAGTCAGTTGGATTTTGATCAGCAAGCAAGCTGCTGAGCTAATAAGAAACCTTTGAGCGCTGTATTGAGATTTAATGATAATCTCTGTTGTGAATTCTTACTAGTGCTGTGTAATATTTGTGCTACGTTTCTTTTCCTAGAATATTTGTAAAATAAAGAGCTTTATTTTTTTAGTCCTGCTTATTGGATTGCATTCACGTACACCCACAAGACAATTTTGTCACATTTGGTGTCAGAAGTGGGATATTTTTGATTTTTCCTGTGAATGCCAGGGACCGGACCTTTGACCAGATCGATGGACAAGCAATTTGAAAAGCTGTTTGCCATGATGGCAGAAATGAAGGCTGGACAGGAACAGATGAAGGCTGTTCAGGAAGAGATGCGGGTTGCACAGGCCGGATTGGAGCAGAAAATGGAAGCTGGGCAGGAAGAGATGCGATCCGGACAAGAGAGAATGGAGAAAGGACAAGAAGAAATGAAAGGATTGATTGACGAGGTGAAGGGTGAGGTCCAGAGAAAGATTGATGAAGTAGAGGAAAAAGTTCAAATGAAGGTCGAGGACGTGAAGACCGAAGTTAAAGGGGAGATTGAGGAGGTGGAGCACAAAGTTCAAGGGAAGATCAACGAGATTGAGAGGAGGCTCAGTGAACTCGAGGATAGACCATTCAGTTTCTCAGCAAGTTGAGAATTCATGCATCCCAGACCGTCTATAAAATCCTTGACATTTGACGGACAAACATCATGGACAGTCTTCAAGACTCAGTTCAACGTCGTCAGCTCTACAAATGGATGGACAGACTTTGTGAAAGCCAGTCAACTTGTGGCATCGCTCCGAGGATCAGCGGCGGAGGTTCTTCAAGGAATTCCAGCTGATAAGTTGACAGATCTAACGACCATCGAGAAGGCTTTGGAATCCAGATTTGGAGACAGCCACCTGACGCAATTTTATAGAACTGAACTAAAAACAAGAAGACAGAAACCAGGAGAAAGCCTTCAAGAATTGGCTGCCGATGTAGAACGACTCATGAGCCTGGCGTACGCCGAGTGCCCTCTGGATGTTCGGGAAAGTTTAGCAGCTCAGCACTTCGTCGACGCCATCAAAGACGAAGACACGCAACATTCCACCAGATTGATGGATGCAAAAGATCTGAAATCCTCTCTGGCGTATAGTATGAAATATGAGGCAGCAAGAAGTGTTTCCAAGACATCCAGACACGTTAGATCAATCGAGACGGAGGATCATATGAGTAGAGTAAGAGATGATAAATTTGAATTCTTCTCTAACAGGCTGGAAGAATTATTAAACAGTAGTGTTGCTGGAAAAAAGAACACTCCTCGACGAAACTCGAACGTGACTTGCTGGAAGTGCAACAAGAAGGGCACGTGCAGAGGGAGTGCCAGGCGATTGCTTCGAACCAGGAAAACTAACGCACGGCAGTCTTGAGGGGCGAAGGCTGCCTTCTCTGAATAGAGCCCCTGAAGAAGGACCGAGAGTCTCCTCACTTAGTGGAAAGAAAAATGGACTCTACTTAGAAGGATCTATTTGCGGTATCCAGTGTTTGATGTTGGTGGATACAGGTGCAAACGTCACTCTTTTAAGAACATACTTGGCACAAAAATTGAAGGAACAGCTTATTTACACGGCTCCTAACATTTCTTTAAAGACCGCCACTGGTGAAAAAACGGAAATACGAGGAAAACTGGATGCATCCATTGAATGTGGCTCGAGAAAATTTCATCACAGAATCTACGTAGCTGACATCACCGATCCCTGTATTCTCGGCCTGGATTTCCTTCAAAAATTCAACTTCACAGTAGATCTGGAGAAGAACGAGATACGGACAGGAGGGGAGGAAATTCCTCTGTTTTCAGCTAGTGTACAGCATTCAAAGTCGTGCTCCGTATTGGTCAAAAAGAGAACTATAATACCAGCAAGATCAGAATGTCTTATCCAGGGAATTCCCGAAGTTCCTGGACAGTTCAGATATGCTGTAACAGACTTGCATAGCCAAGTTCCCCAGAAGGGTGTTCTTGTGGCAGCCACACTGGTTGATTTGGAAAGGGAAGCCATCCCCGTTAGAGTTCTGAATTTGAATAATACACCCAAGATTCTGGACAAAGGAGCTGTTATTGCGACCTGCGAACCAGTGGTGGATATCGTCGCTCGTCCTCAAGAATTTTCTGAAGCACAACACCTTTCGTCAATTTTGGAAAGTCTTGAAATGCTGAATGAAAAACAGCGAAGAGAAGTAAGGAAGTTACTTAAAGAATTTCAGAACTTGTTTTCAACCTGTGACGCTGATGTTGGCCACTGCAATATGACACAACATAGAATTAACACAGGTGACCATCCACCAATCAAGCAATATTCAAGGCGTTTGCCTCTTTCAAGAAAAGAAGAAGCAGATCATCTAGTTAAAGACATGGTTGATAATGGGATAATTGAGGAATCATCAGGCCCTTGGGCTTCACCTATTGTGCTTGTTAAAAAGAAAGATGGATCAACACGATTCTGTGTTGATTACAGGAAACTGAACGAAATTACGAAGAAGGACAGTTATCCCCTACCACGAATAGACGACACCTTGGATGCTTTGAATGGAAGTCAGTGGTTTACGACACTGGATTTGAAAAGTGGATACTGGCAAGTTGAGATCCGACCTGAAGATAGAGAGAAGACAGCCTTCACCACCGGACAAGGACTTTGGCAATTTAAGGTAATGCCTTTCGGACTTTGTAACGCCCCAGCAACATTTGAGAGACTGATGGAGACAGTATTACGTGGACTAACGTCTGAAGCCTGCTTAGTGTATCTAGATGACATTATAATAGTAGGGCGAACATTTGAAGAACATCTAAGTAACCTTCGTAAAGTATTCCAGAGGCTACAGAAAGCCAACCTAAAGTTAAGTCCCAAGAAATGCAGGTTTTTCCAAAAGGAGGTTACTTATCTCGGACACGTTATTTCAGCAGAAGGAGGTAAAACTGATCCAGGAAAAATTAAGGCAGTAGTTGATTGGCCTCGTCCAGAGACGGTACACGATGTCAGAAGTTTCCTTGGACTGTGCACCTATTATCGTCGTTTTGTGAAAAATTTCTCCACAATAGCAAGACCTCTACATAAATTAACTGAAGCTAAATCAAATTTTAATTGGACAGAAGAATGTGAGAAATCTTTCAATAGTTTAAAGCAGGCTTTGACATCTTCTCCTATTTTGACCTACTCCCGGACTGACAAAGATTTCATTTTGGATACGGATGCTAGTAATGAAGGAATAGGAGCCGTGCTGTCCCAGAATATAGGAAACGAAGAACGTGTCATCGCTTACTTCAGCAAGAGCTTGGGTAAGCCAGAAAGAAATTATTGTGTCACACGTAAAGAATTACTGGCCATTGTTAAATCTATAGAGCATTTCCATCACTACCTCTATGGACGGAAATTTCTTCTGAGAACTGATCATGCTTCCTTAAGATGGCTTTTGAATTTTAAGGAACCTGAGGGACAGATAGCTCGCTGGATCCAAAGACTTCAGGAGTATGATTTCGAAATCCAGCATCGCAAAGGGACCTCTCACGGAAATGCAGATGCCCTTTCTCGAAGACCCTGTACAGAAAGCTGCAAACATTGCACGAATGCCGAGAAAAAGTTCGGAATGGAGATGGATATTTCCGTGAAAGTTTTAACAACGACATCTGTAGATCCCTGGTCTTCATGTGAGATCCAAAAGGCACAGCTAGAAGATCCTAATATTAAACCAATTTTGGAGAAGAAACTATATTCGGCTGATCGACCATCTTGGCAAGAAATCGCTCCGGAGAGTCCCGCAACGAAACGATACTGGGCTCTTTGGGACTCCTTACATCTTAAGGACGGTGTTCTATACCGTAGGTGGGAGAGTGATAATGGAAGCTCCTGTCGATGGCAACTAATTCTGCCAAAGAGTAGAATTCCAGAAGTTCTGCGAGAGACTCATGACAGCGCAAGTGGAGGGCATTTTGGCGTCTGAAAACTTTAAGCAAAACACGAGAGCGATTTTATTGGGATCGACTTCGTACCGACGTTGAAAATTGGTGTAGAGAATGCCACGCTTGCGGAGCCCGAAAAGGACCTAAAACAAGGACTAAAGGTCGCTTGCAACGCTATAATGTGGGTGCACCATTCGAAAGAATGGCTTTGGATATCCTAGGACCTTTTCCAGTAACAACAAAAGGCAATCGATATGTCCTAGTGTTAATGGACTATTTTACCAAGTGGCCTGAAGCAATTCCCATTCCAGACCAGGAAGCCTCGACTGTAGCTGAAGAACTCGTACGAAGCTGGATTTCATGTTATGGCGTGCCTATGATATTGCATTCGGATCAAGGTACAAATTTTAATTCTGCCCTCTTTACTGAGCTTTGCAAACTTTTGGGAATTTTGAAAACCCGGACAACTGCGTTGCATTCCGAGTCCGATGGCATGGTCGAGAGATTTAATCGAACGATTTTAAATAATCTGTCTTTATTTGTTTCGAGGAACCAGGCAGATTGGGATACGCATTTGCCACTCTTCCTCTTGGCCTATAGGAGTGCGGAACACGAGGTGACCGGATTGACTCCAGCGGAAATGCTGTTTGGTCGAACGCTACGTTTGCCCTGTGATATTCTCTTTGGACGACCGAGTGAAACGCCTTCCTCGCCGATTGAGTACATGAAAAATTTGGAGGCACGTTTGGAAAGCGTACATGCGTTTGCCAGAGAGCGAATTAAACTGGCCAGTGAACGAATGAAAACTCGTTACGACTCCAGAGCAACAGACCACCATTTTAAGGAGGGAGATCTAGTTTGGATGTATAACCCGAAGCGACGAAGAGGTCTGAGTCCCAAGTTACAACATAACTGGGAAGGACCATATACTGTTGTTAAGAAACTGAACGATGTTGTCTACAGAGTACAGAGGTCGCCTAGCGCCAAGCCAAAAGTCATCCACATAAATCGGCTAGCTCCATACAGGGCCACTGATCATAGTTCTAAGTAATGAGACTGCCGGGACGTGCAGTCTTTGAAGAGGGGAGCAATGTTACAAAGCTATAAAGTCGTTTCCCTGAGATGCTAGACTTGGCGACCATTTTGGCGACTTGGCGGCAAAGTTGGCGACCTTGGCGACAAAGGGAATTTTCTAGAAGGACCTCAAACTTTCCACCTATTTCTACTGCTTTCATGAATTTTCTAGAGATTACGTCACTTCCTACATAATGATGTCACTTCCTGTTGAAAAGTATAAAGGCAAGCTCTGAAGCCAAGAAGAGTCAGTTGGATTTTGATCAGCAAGCAAGCTGGTAAGCTAATAAGAAACCTTTGAGCGCTGTATTGAGATTTAATGATAATCTCTGTTGTGAATTCTTACTAGTGCTGTGTAATATTTGTGCTACGTTTCTTTTCCTAGAATATTTGTAAAATAAAGAGCTTTATTTTTTTAGTCCTGCTTATTGGATTGCATTCACGTACACCCACAAGACAATTTTGTCACAAATGATAGTTGACAATTAGCTAAGATCAATTACATTTAAAGATTTAATTACTTAATATTTTCTTATTAAATTAAATTAGGGTAACATTTTAACATTTTTTAAACATTGGGTGTGGAATGACTTTCCTCATTCGGTATTTTTTATTTGAGTTTTAATTCAATGAAATTTGTCAAATATTTACAAAGTAATTGCAAAATCTGACAATAAAAGAATTTTTCTTGTTCCTTGATAAAGATGCAATTTTTTTAATGTTGTGAAAACTTGTTGAATTTAATAACTTTTTTTCATGTTTTATTTTCTTATGTAACTGGAAAAATAAACAAATGGTTTGTAATATTAATTTATAATATTTATTCATGTTAAAATAGTTGGCATGGAAAAAATTTTATTACTTTTCCTCTCTCTAGAAAACTGGTAAAATTGCATCAATATATTGAAAAAAAGACTGCAATTTATGTTCTATAAATGTATAATATTATTATGAATGTATATTTTGTAAAAGATAAATGGTTTAACCCCCCCCCTTAACAATGGACTTATGAAAGCAAGAAAGATGCATTATAATGCATCTTATAAGAGCAGAAGTTAAATCTTCCCACCTCTTACCCTGGTGTCTTTTGAAAAGATGCTGCGATCAACTTTTCCACTTAAAATTTGTGGATATTTTTCAAAATAATCCAACATAATTTCGAATTGCGAGGCGATTCAAAACTCGAACTGAATCCGAAACCATAAACAAAAATATCGCATGACGATCGCTTGATTTGCTGCGCGCTCAGCAGAAATACGTCACTTCCTAGAGTAAGGAGAGATGCTCGAAACGACCGAGGTACGAGAATCAGATCCTTCTTTCGGTCGAGAAAAGCCATTAACGTCCCGCAGTCGAAAGGCGAAACGCTCCCAACCCAACCGGGGTATGAGGATACACCCTTTAGAATCCGGGACGGTGCGTGA